>CAJNDS010000534.1:0-72500 GCA_905221605.1 Symbiodinium natans
AAAGAGAGAAAGAGAGAAAGAGAGAAAGAGAGAAAGAGAGAAAGAGAGAAAGTGAGAAAGACAGAAAGAGAACAACAAGAGAAGGAGAGAGATCGGCAGTGTTTTAGTATGATTGGAGAAGGTTGCCCGTTTCCGTACAGTTCCGTGCGGCGTCAAAATGTGCAGCGAAGCCGTGCTGTGTAACGTCCATGTACTACGCAATACCACGCATGACTGCCGCCTTGTTTATCTTTGAAAAGCCCTCCTGAACTTGATTTTCCCATGAAGCTTATTCAGCTGTTGAGCGGTTTTGGTGCTGCCGGCTGCACAGTAGACATCACATATTGCGTCTGCAACTTGCGATCGTGCGGCACCTTCGTTAGTCACTTCGATTCCCTACCGCATGCTTCCAAGCCACAACACAGACATTGTCCCAAACTTTTGTTTTCGGCATGTGAGGTTCAGCGTGATTCAGCAGTTGTTCATCATGGTCGCTTCAATTACATGAATGAGTAAGACTGGAATGCTTGAACATGCATTCAGGAAGTCATAAGATCTCAAAGCTTTCCACAGCCCATGTATTTGGCACCGCTTTATACAGATTCGCAGTTTCGCCTTGCCTTTCAGTCGTGCCGCATGGCCAACAAGGTGACGACAAGACTCGTTGGCACTTGCATTAGGGTTTGGTCGCGGTGGGTGTGTGCAGATTGCAGGAGGAGGATCACGCAGGCGATGCCTGTGTGGGTCGTGTTTGAAGCCTGGGCCTCATGCTTTTCATGGTATGGTTGTTGGGAAGTTGTTGTGTGCTCCGCGACAGGTTAAATGCCCAACAGTGAATTTGGAAGACGTCCGCATTGTCGGATCTTTGCCTGAGCTTGGCTCGTGGTCGGGGGCTCAAGCTTGGCTTTCAAAGTGATCACATACGTCATATGTTCGGCACGTTTTGTGCAGGGAACCATCTCGAGCTCTACCTTTGGTGACATCGGAACGGACATATCCAGCGCACCGCCCTAAGCGGCCCTATGACACGTCAGATCTTTTGTTTGTTTGTTGTTGTACGTGTCAGAAATGAAGGCTGTAGTGTTTATTGAACATGAAGGTGGCGAACTTCTGAGATTTCGTTGCCGAGTCAAGTGACAGAGGCTGGAAATGTCACGGAACCGCGTCGGGCCACATGAACTCATTGTGGCAAATTGTGGCCAGCGAAGCCTGGCAGGTCGTCCAGTACAAATACATAAAGGCTTTACTGTCTGTGCTGGAGCGTGCTGGAGCGTGTTGCTAAACGTTGCTAGTAATTGATTGCGCAGCGTAGCAAGGGGTGACATGTAAAAAGGTTTTCGACGGATCCTTGGTGCAGTGGGAGGCGCGGATTGCGCACATTTTTTTTAGATGATGGGTATTTGAGCGCAGGGTGGGCCCAACCGGATCCTCGACGTGAGCTGCCTGGTCGAGAGGATGGTGCGCCGTGCACTATGCACGAGACACTGCATCCAGCAAGTTCAAGATGATTCAAGATGTGTTCGAAAACAGGTGAATTACGTCGATGATTTGACTTTCGACATCAACGATACGGCGCCCCAGCAGTCATTCAATTCGATGAGCACTCTCCTCCAATATTGTGTTGGATGACACACAGCCTCCGAACTGGCAAGGTGACGAGACGAAGTGGGTGTTGAGCTTAGCAGTGATGACTTGCTGTTCCGAAGGGAGGACAGCGATTCGAGGCATCGTATACGCTTCCAAGAAACGTCCAAAAGCGCTGCCGCTCAGTCCTGATTATGCCTTATGTGGAGTTCGTTTTTGTTTGGCAAGCTACTCGGTATACGGCATACAGTATTGTACACAGTGATCACATCCTTAACATACCTGCTGAGAGCTGAATCCGGACGCTTGACGTACATCTCCTTAAGCTGTGTCAGCTTATTCTTGCAGTCTGTGACGACAAGCCGCTTCGCAAGCAGCGTGCCTTCGCCTCTCCGGGCCAGCATCGTCCTCGGATGTCTTCAGATTTGTTTTTGTCCTTCATGCGCAAGTTTTTGAGTTCACCAGGCCAGACCCCTGTGGAGAAGCACCCGAACTCTTTGGAGTGCCCTGTCTTGACATGTTTGTTTGACTTTTGTTTGGATGTTCATTCAGGTTCCTCACCTCCAAAATCCCTTTCACATGCGAAGGGATCTGGAGAACGTCCTACGTGAGCTCAAGGAATTGGAGCTCATGCGCCTTGGATGTGCCCACGAGAAAGACCCTACGCTTTCTCACAGCTGTCCTGTAAGGAACCTTTCTAGCAGACCAGAGATCAGGCAGGGGACGTCTCGCCATAGAGCATGTTCTTCCCGACAAAACATAACGAGACAGGCGAGCCATGGCTGCGGTTCGCGGTGCAATGGAAGATTTAAGCTCAGATCAGCGGAATAATCCAGGACTCAAAATGGTACATCCGCATTAGCTCGTAAATGACGTAAATGGGAATAGCAAGGTAGAGAGATCTGGACGACTTCGTTGGCGTCGGCCAGTGACATGTGCCATGCTGGCTCTCCTCATGGTGCGCCCCGGAGTTCGAGTTTTAGGGCGACCGTCGTCTAGCAATGTTTTGTGCCATCATTTGCAATCTAATCAATGGCTTCAGAGCGCGTCGCAAAAAGCTTCGCAAAAAGCTTCGCAAAAGCTCCGCAGCGCTTCACAGGTGCCGCTCATGCCACTGATCGTGACGGCCGCGTTGGTCTCCAAGCGCAATCGCCATGCTTAGTTTGGTTGCAAACTCTGTGCTCTTTTTCGATTGTGCCAAAAAGGCGGCAGTTTTGCAGACCAACTCAGACGGATGTGAAATCCACTTGTGTTCTACAAGCATTCTTCGATGCACGATCCTTGCCCGTGCCAGTGTGCAGTCAGCGCGTGTGCGGTACAACTCTCTACTGGCCTCTGCTACAGAGAACGTGAAGCGGCCACTACGGAGGCAATGGCGGACGCCATCCGGCATGAGCTGTGTTTTAGCGCAAAGGGCTCAGCGACCATTTGCGCAGGCTTTTGGAGCCGGCTGAGGAGCTCAGGGCGTGGTCTGCCCTGAACTCGGAGGACGTTTTTTCTCAAGATTTGTCAAGATTTGTCAAGCTAGCTTGGGTGGACCGTATATGGCCGAGGTGCCGACCTGCCGCACGCCCAGGGCCAGAACAGTGACCCGTAGGCACTGGCGGCATCTGGCGGCTGTGTGCTGATTTTGCACACTTTCAAGCTTTGCCGATGTTCTGTGCAGGCCTCCTTTTCGCAAACGATGAGAGTGACCCCTGCGTCGCAAGTGGAAAGAGTGAAGCCAAGTCCATGTGTGCTGCCTCTCTCAGGCGGCCGTGTTCATTTGCCTGCCAACTGTTTTCAAGTTGTGTGGCTCACGTTTGGAGGTTAAAGGTGGGGCCAAAATCAGTGCGGCTTGTGGCCTACCATGCTCCACAGTTTCACGAGTTTTTAGCGTTCTCCTTCGTGGAGCTTTCAGTGCGAAACAGCAGAAACAGGCTTGCATCGCTTTTGCCATCTTTTTGCCAGTCATGTCTCCATGATCCAACAGAGTATCGGTTGACCACGCTTCCGTGGCCAACTGAAGAACCTACACACGCTGACAAAGACTGCCAACGTGAAATGTTTGGGCTCTTTGATGCTTCTTTGCATCTCCAAGTGGCATAGTATACACTTCATCTTCCAGGTTCGATGTTGCAAATTTGCATCATTGATGAATCAGAGTAGTACCTTCAATATGTCGGCATAGAGGAGCTTGTGAATCAGAATGAACATGGCCGTGCATCTGATAATGGTAGAAAGGCGGAACTGAGCAAGTTCGCTTTCTTGCTTCCAGCTTCGGCTTGACAGCTTGAATGCACCATGAACGGTAGAACGATGTAGAGCGTATGGACCGTGATCGCTCGACAGATGGAGGGATTTTAAGGGACAGCCTGGACCTGTGGCAACCGATACCAATCCTGCAGCCTGACCTGGAAGGACGCCTTGCAACGTCAGTTGAACGCCTCTTTGATGGTTTGCTTGGAATTGCATTGAAGTGTTTCCAGGGAAGTGATTCCTCCGCACGTGTTCGGTTTCTTGCCGTGGTAAAGAAAATCATCAAGGCGCGCCAGCGAGTGGCCTGTTTACGCTGTGTGATGTGCGTGGTGCTGGCACCAAGGGCACGAGACAACGAAGCGGAGCTAGAGGAGCTTGCTCAGAGCAAGAGCCATCGCCGCGAGCAAGTAAAGCGCTTCTTCGAAAACTATCGTCCTCCACAGACCTCTCGTGAGGTTCCGGTGGGACAAGTGACGGAAGACATCACGAAGAGCTCCGCAGCCCTGTTGGAGACGCAGTGCAAGTTCTGGCAGGTTGCCGACATTGCAGCTGGCAAGGCGAAGGCGACGCTCGATCCTCTCTTGGCCCAGGACCTTACCAAAGGTCAGGTTCAAACGAACAGCAAGCAGTCCTGGATAGTCCGAGGTGCACGCGAACGCAAGCCGCAACGCTGGACGCTGGCGGAGCGATTCCGACAGGAAGTGGCAGAGAGCGCTTGCAACCAATGGGACGTGAGACGAACCAGCAGCCTCACAAAGCCCATGTTGCCGCCAGCATTGAAGAGCTCGAAAGGTCAATCAGTACAGAAACACGTGCAGCTGGGACTTGGGAAGTCTTTGTCCGCGCCCTCTCTGCACAGCAGACACGGAGGCATCGGAGGTTGCCAGCCCGGAAGCCTCGAAAGTAGCAGCAGCCTCAGTGGCAGCCACAGCAACCACAGCGCTGCTATGAACCCGGTCATGGCAATGACCTTCAATGAGAGCTGGAAGGCCGAAGCAAAGGACAAGAACAAGAAGAAAGACGGCGCTCCGATGACGCGGTACATGACCGCCTGCGAGCGAGGAGGCATCTTACCATCACCGCTAGATTTCACCACGGGTCTGTCCACTCGTCTGAATGCTGTGAACTGGGCACTGGCGGACTGCGATCTCATACCTGTTGCAGCAATGTTTAGGACAGTTCCCCAAGTCTTGGAGGTGGACTTGAGTGGAAACACTCTTCTGACAGACAAGTCTGTTGTTCCTCTATTGCAGAAGATGATGAGAAATCCGGCCTGCTCGACTTTGTCGTGTTTGCGCTTGCGGCAGTGCATACGACTGGGTCATCCGTCAGTCGAATTGCTAGTGAGTCTTATTGCAAGCCCACAGGGTCTCAGCATGCTCAAGGTTCTGGACATAAGTGGAATTCATCTGCCGGTAAAGGTGCAGCTTGAGCTGTGTAGGGCCCTTGGCGAGCATTCGAACTTGGAGAACCTGACGTTGGCGGACACCGGTCTTGGAAGCAATCCAGCCGTGAGAAGGTGCCTGGACGCTCTCTTCAACTGCAACACGCTCACGGCCCTCGACTTGAGCTGGAACAGCTTTGGAGATGAGGTCTTTGCTTCAATTGGTACAAACGTGGCACATGCGCACGTGCAACTACGTTCCCTTTCGATGTCCAGCTGTTCATCAAGCGACACGAGTGCAAGTGTGATGTTGGAGTTCTTCAGCAAGGCCCGGAGCCTTATATATTTGGACCTCTCCATGAATCGCCTGGACTTAAGCGCAGCGCTGATCCTGGCAGATGCTTTGTCAGCCCATCCCTGCCTAACGGAGTTGGACGTCTCGCGGAATCCCTTGGGGGCCCCAGGCGCTCATTTTCTCACTCGGCTTTTTGCTGTCTCGAAACTGGAGAGGCTTCACTGCATGGAGGCTTTTGACATGGGCGATGCATTTCGGCAACATTTCTTCCAGTTCTGTAATCCTGAAGGGGAGTACGACCTGAACATGGCAAAGCCCTACAGTCGTGCTGTGCTGCGCATTCTCTTGAAGCTCTGCCAGAAACTTGATTTGGGCATCAAGCAGGCCTTCACGGACCTTGCCTGCGAGGGCTGCGTACTAACGGAGCCTGTTCTGGATGAACACGGAACTTTTCAGGTGCCCAGTGCAGGTCGAATGGCTTTCGTCTTCAGCACCACCAAGGCAAATGGCCCAGACATCTACGAGGAGCGCGCTTCAAGCAAGATAGATCATCCAGAGCACATACAGCAAGAACAGCCGTTCCAGTCTGTTCCCGAAACTCTCACTCTCACGTTCCACTTGCGACCATAGTTTACTTGAAGAGATCCTGACGTGTCACGGCCAGGAGTCCAGGGATGGCATTGCCGAAATGTGTGCAGCCCCAGCATAGAAATTCACTGGCAGATGCGTCTGCTGCAGCTTTAAAGCAGCATTCTTCGTCGATAGACTTGCGTAAGTTCAAGTACATTGTTTTCCCTTTTCGGTCCTCCGTCGAGTTTTGAGACTTTTTTGGTTGCAGCTGCCTACATGCCATAAGATTCCCTGATGCTATGTGGCTTTTCACAGACAGTTTAGCAAGCTAATGTGTTACTTGCAAAGTTTAAAGTTCACTCGCACATTTGTATGACTTTGCATCGCTTGTTGTTAGTCTCATTGATGACTTCACGTGAAGCCCGAATATGAAAGGCAATAATTAACGACGAGGCAGTGTCGTTTCACTTCAATCTCCTGGTTTGTGTAATGCTACTTATGCTCAGTCCCGTCGAGAATGAAGATACAATGCAGGGCGCGAAGCAGAAATACAAGACTCTGTCGGCATGTCCTTCGTGAGGCTTCAGCGGCGAGGTGATTTGTGCAAAATCCGGTTGCGTCTTGACAAGGCAGTGCAGTCACCTGAGCCTACATGGGTTTGGGAGACACCAGATTGTTTGGACACCATGCGCTTGCAGCAACAAGGTTGCTCATCCCTGTGTTCGATACTTTGCAGGAGCATTCGGGCGGATGACAAGTGCAGATGGGCTCAATACTCTGCTCTTACCGTGCCAGGACAAACTACCCTTGATCGACGCACTGGCTAAGGCCTGGGAAAAGTGCTTGCGCACAATTGAAGTACTTGGCACGCCTTGGCACCACTTTAGCCCCACTCGCTTGAGTTGGTGTAGTTGCTGGCAAGTGTCCTGTTCTGCTATCTCGCGCTCCTTTGCTTCCTGCCGAAGCAGTGGCAGAACTTCGTGGTTGACTATGCCCATGTGGAGATGTTCTGCCGACGACCTGGGCTTGATTCATTCGTGCTGCTTTGGTCGCAATGAAGAGCCTGCCCAGGCAAACTTGGTAAGACCATGATGATTCCTACAATCATACAGAGGCAAGGACACGACGAATCCAAGTCCATTTGGCAGTGCTTTCTTGCAACGTACGTCTCGATTGGAGGTTGCTGCACGCTTGTTCGAGCGGAAGTGTCGGGCGTTCTGTTGACACGCTTGCAGTACATGGCGTTGCAGATGACCATTGTGCGACGCTATGTGATGCCAGGCCACATGTGCCTGCGGCTCGCAAGCACCCAGGCCAGCAACCAGAGAATGCCCATGAACACATCTTGCACTGCGCTGACCTGACTGACTAGCCGTGAATAGCTTCAAGTTTTCTCAGTACATCAGGCGCAGTACAGGCAGATCCTTCAACGGACGTTCCTCGCTGGCACAAGTAGCAAGGTGAAACGCACTCGAAGCTGCCTGATGCCAACCTGTCAAGGATGCTCTCGCTGTCGTTCACGCCAAGCAATCCGTCAATGCACTACACCTTGTACCTGGATGAGACCTGTGATTTCCACATTGCTGGAGGCTCAGTTATTAATCGTAGTACTTCGTGTGCTTTGTACGAAGTAAAAATGTAGGCGTGCTGAGTGTGTATATCCTTCAATACGGCCGTTTCAAGACCTTCGTCGCGGCCAATATGGCACGAAGAGGTACACACAAGAAGCTGCCTTGCTGTGAGCCTTTCCTCACCCACCCTCCAATTCCCTTGTATAGTTTACTTTGCCTGCACTCCTCTATGAGTCCATACAGAAACCGCACATGCGCTTCAAGATCCTCAGATTTGAAACGACGATCTCACAAGACTCTTACTTCCACTGCAGCAGCATGGTGGAACCAAAAGTCCTCAACGAGTGCTGCTGAGAATTGTTGTTGAACGGCTTCTGGTTTTTGTGTCGACCAGCATGTTGACATGATCGCAGGGGAGGTTTCTGCTCTCTCTGGGCTTCGCTCAATCAGTGCTTTTTCGTCCGATATTGGAGTGGAGCAGCCTGAGGCTGAATGCTTGCGGACACTCGATAGGTGGGAGGCCAACGTTGCCATTCGTGCACGCCTCAGTTCAGATCGCGTGTGTGCATGTACAGTTTAAACAGTCTGTTGATGGCTTTGATTTGAGTCTGTTCATTCTCCAGTTTCTAGCTGCTGGCTGGAGGCCGCGGTTTTTTCGACATCTCCCAGCGCGGAAACCAATCTCAGGCATTTTCATGCAGTCTCAACATGTCCCGCATATAAACACCCTTCTTGCGAGGTGCGCAATGAACGGTACGAGGGCCGACGGCCTTTCTTCCGGTCTATTTTGGATTGGGAACTTCCTCTGCCGGAATTCCTATGTTTCGAAACATGCATCGCAGAGGTGCAATGTGGTGCCAGTTCCCATGAGTCAAATGTTGCCGCGTTGCAAAGGATTGGGAAGTTGGAGCTCAACGCTTAAGCAATGCAGTATGGCATGCAGTACGGTATGCTGTTTGGTATGTCATGTATGCGATGTCTGCGGCATTCTCATCCTTGTACAGTTTTGGTGACCACCGAGGTTCGACTTTGTCGGCGGCCCGCGAACGGCTCCAGGCTGGGCTCGAGACTCTGTCGAAATCTCAAGAAACCGCCAAAGTAGCACATTTGTCGGCAGCCGAGTTGCAGGTACCATGCAGATGACCGACAAAGTTTTCGAAGAGTTCTTTCAGCATGTGCTGCGCACTTACCAGGGCTCTCTTAGGTCCCTTTGCGGAAGCGTGACTCCAGCAATTCATCTTCCAGAGGCTTCGGTCTGAGTGTCGAGCGTGGCAGCAGCACGGGACTGAGCAAATAAGTTCGAGAGTTTCTTACTGCCATGCGGCTAGCAGCTGCTAGGTTTGAAGCGCTCCGAGCTGTCTCTCCATACATATACCTCGCATCATCACAGCTCCGCCAGCTCGAGACTTAGTTGTTTAGTTGAATCCAAGTGGGGGGGGGGGCATTTTGAATCGCAACGGAGCTGAGAAGTGAGACCAGCCCCGGAGGCTGCTGGGTGCGATATATGATCCAGAGGCGCTTGGCCACTGACAACATATGCACGTCTAGCAGTTCAGCACCAGAGTATTCAGGTGCGAATGCATATCTTCCACGTGTTCTACTACAGGCCCTGCTGCTCCGGAATGCATGGTGGCATGGCTGATGTTTGTACGCTTGAGGCACCTGTGCAGATGAGGCACCTGGTGTCAATCGGTCCTTTTTTTCAAACATGCTCCTCCCCAAGAATCTTCAGAAGGATGTGCGCAGGAGTCACAGGATTGTTTGCTCCTCAATCGACCCAACACAATGCCGAAACACGCTGATGCAGCTTGAACGCTGCTTCGATGCTGCTCGCATGCACGAAACCTGCTTCAACCTGCATATGTCACACCACTTCAGGGCATCCTCCATTTGTAGCAGCCTAGGTACCCAAACATCAACTGTGTTTGTGCAATGGCCACAACGTCCATCAATTTCGCGACAGCAAACAATGATCTCATGCTCATTTTCATCATGGTCGCCGCATCATCATCATCATCATCATCATCATCATCATCATGTGATGATCATCACCATCACCATCACCATCACCATCACCATCACCATCACCATCACCATCACCATCACCATCACCATCACCAGTGGCGGCAGCAGCTGCGACCGCAGCACTGGTTGACCATTAGAATCGTCGCCACCATGTTTCGTTTTCATCATGTCATATCTGAGCCTCTGTTGTTTGTTCACTCAGCCTTACGATAATGGTTCTCGAGGACTCCACGGCGCGAGTTTTCACCGTTTTTATGAATGATCTAGTATGATCTAGTCACACACATCCTCGGGCCTTGGCATCACTTTGTGTGGCCCTATGAAGCTGGAAGCAACTTGTTCTCTCCAAGATTTCTCCCTAACTTGTATTGTCTTGGCTGTCTTGCTGGGTGATGCTGCGTGCTTTGTCACCTGACACTGCCTGCCTCCGTCTGCAGAATCACACACCTGGACATGTGAACCGGCAAGTGCGTGAGCAACTTTGAGCAATTGCAGACAGGCTGACGGATGTTTGGAACGTGAAAGTTTGCAGAGCTCGCTTCTCCAGCCACGGCCCTCCGATCAACAGTGCAAGGTGGTGTATTGACCAGAACGGCCAGTGCAGTGTGCGATGTGAAATCATCAACGTTGATGCCAACGTAGCCGAGGTGATGAGTATGCACAGCTTCTGAAGCCATCTCAGATTTTCAATTCAAGTGCGAGTCGAAGCTGTGGGCTTCACAGCTTTCACATGCTGAGGAAAAAACTCGGGCCCGTAAAGTTCTTCCCATACATCCAGCCGGAACAGGTTGGGGTGTGTAACGGTGTATAACGGTGTATATATTGCCAAGCAGTGCGGAAGCCGTCCCGGCTGTTTCGAGGCCCAGCTTGATTTGGACTTCTCGGTTCATGATGAGAAGCTTGCTGTCAACTTGCTGGTAATGACTTTGCCTGAGATACTTGAATGTTACACGATATTTAAAAGAGTGCTAGCACCATGTCCCAAAGGCTGCAGCAGAAGGAGGGTGCGCTGCTGCTTGAGCCCAGGTATATCAGGGAGGACCCATGGGCATGCAGTGATATGAGGTGTATGAATTGAGTGAAGTAGCGTGAAGTGTCTAGCAGCGTCAAGACTCAAGACATCTCAGTCGAGGATGGAACAGAAGACAAGTTGGTTACAGGCCACAGTCCTCAGTCATCCTCAGTCCTTCAAAAATCCGGCCATGTTTGGTATGCACATTGTCCACAGCTGCGGTTATTTTCGAGGTGTTCCCCGAGCCTGGGCACGATTTTCAGACCTGCCCAGAGCGGCTTCCTTAACAGGATTGTCAAGGGAAGACCTTCAGTAATGCTGCAAGAGTTGCACGTAGGTCGCCGCCACGTTGTGCCCATGAAGAGAGTCATGAAGAGGTGAAGCTGCAACATGCTGCAATCCCTTGCATGTGGATTGCGCTAGGCTGGGACGTTCTCGGCAAAGTACTTCGTGGCTCCTGAGGTGGGAGGTTCTGGGAGGTTCAGGTCCAGCGCCAGCTTCTTCGTGATGCGTGAGAATATCTTTGGTCCATGTGCACTGCCTTCTGCAGAAGCGCAACATGAAGACCCGAAGCGACTTCCTTGCTGCTTACGGGCTCCAGCCTCGGCCGCTCGCCATCGCTCGCCCGTTCCGTTTGCTTTGATTTCCGAGCACCACCAAGGCGATGGCACGCGCCTCCATTGAAGCAAGAGGTTCGGATTGTAGAGAGCGTTTATGAATGTCTTCGACGGATGGCTTTGTAAACTTCGTCACTTTCTCCATTTACTGCTTCTTCTTTTGTTGTCGTTCCCTTCATGATGTGATATGGTCTTATTTGTCGTGTTCTGTACCTTTTGATGACCTTTGTTCAGGTCGCACGTCAACTCCGAAAGCACGTAACTTTTCCATCGCAAGCTTCTAGATATTGACAACTTGCACACATCACACCCGAAAATAAAGAAGGAATCTCATGCTGAGCTGTCAGGATGTGTCGTGGTGGTCGTCATTATCAGATGTCAGCCTTGACATCATCCGATTTTTGGAGGCGCGCTGTGCTGACTGTGCTGAATCTTAGCATGGTTAGTGGTGTGATCCAGTGAGGTCATGCGAGAGCGATACCGCGACAATCTACACGAGGTGAGTGCGAAAGCATCCTGGGCATAGGCTACACTGGCCTTATCCAGGGAACCGGTCTGTGGTGGGCAGGCATTTCGAGACATCGACGGTGATGGTGGGAATGGTGCAGAGCTTGTCTGGCTTCGAGTGTTGCAGTCGTAGCATACAAAGATGCTGAGGTTTGATCACGCTCAAGGAGTTCGAAGAGCATTGTGACAGGTTCAGCACTGGTGCTTGGTTGTTTGTGAAGTATCTCTGATGGTACATCCCACCATGCAGGTTGGAAGATTCGCGATTCCGAGGCAACAATCGCCGCGAACGTTGCCTGGCGTCATCTGCTGCAGCTTGTAGTGAGTAGACGACTGGTTGCATTGATCATGCTACTTTCGTTGCAGGTTTCCGTGCAATCTTTCGATACCTTGATGCCACACTGGAGGGCTCCATATCTATTGAGGCACCGCGATGCTGTGTGCTAGAAGTGTGGGAAATTGTAGTATGCACTTGTCCACCATCCGTCCACCCAACTGACGTCCTGTAGAGACAGCTTAAAGTCATGCAGGAGTGGCTGCAGTTGGACACAGTGAAACGTGAGTTGGACAGACAGGCACCGAATTGGCAAGTCAACATGCGTATCTTTGTATCAACATGCCTTCGCGCTTGCCGAAATTTGTTCAGACCGGCGAGCTGCATGATTTCTTCATATGGCGCTATGGCGGGATTGCTGAGGTGCTCTGAGTATGGTGCAAAAGCGTGCCGTGCTCGCTGCACTGACTGGGTGGCGTTGTGAGGGGTTGTGGAGGCGTGGGCTGTCTTGGAGCAAAGTGGTGATGGAGAGATGTCAGAGGACCAGCGCCTGTCGTGTCATGCATTCTGGTGGCTGGATAGACGCATTAGACGCTGTTTCTTGCGGAAGGAAGAGTGGAGCAACGGCCTCAAGGAGGCGTGCGTAGAGTCATGTAGAGTCAATGTAGAGTCAATGTAGAGTCCAAGAGTCGCAAAGGCAGACTTGTCAGTTACTGTCAGTTTGTCCTTCAAAATTCGCAGTTGGGATACTTTGGGGCATCCATGGAGCTCTACTCCGTTCTGGACACCACGAACGATGGAACAATCAGTTTCGAGGAGCCGGGAGCCCAGCGTACCCAAGCGTACCCAAGCGTACTCAAGCGTACCCAAGCGTACTCAAGCGCACCATTGTGTTGTGCCACAATGTGTTGGAGTGCTTTTTGGTTCAATTTTTTGCTTTGATCTCTCAGGTTTGGCTGCATTGCCAGGCGCGCTCAAGGCGTGCCGGGCTCGGCCCTCTAGCCCGTGAGCCCGCGAGGCAAGTTGGCTTAGTGGCTTTGTGCCTTTGCATAGCCGGAGTTTCCTATGGTGACGGCCAGGATGCTCTGGGATTCTGCGTTTTGGCAAGCTGCATGCGCTGAAAGTGCTGCACTGCGCCATCCCTGCCTGCAAAGCAGCACAAGTCTTGTCGTTTAGCCGAGTCGCGGCACAAATGGCAAAAGAGTTATAGCTGTGATTCTTCAGTGGGCTAGCTTTTTGCATTGCTGCATTTGCTTGGTCAGTGTGGGTATTGTCGACAGTGCGTGGGCTCAAGCTGATTACGGCAAGGTCGTACGTCGCAAGTGTTGCATGCTTCTTGCCATCTTGCTTTTGCTTTATCCTGTGGGTGGTTGGCATTTGGGGAAGCAAACGCCTAGCTTGTGACAGCATAAGTGGCTTGTGACTGGAGAATGCTTTGAGAGCGCTTCAGACTTTCAGTTCTGGCTGACATGGGTGCAGAGGCCTCGACTGCGTGTTCTTAGCCTCAGTGCATTGCGGAGCATTGCGGAGCATTGCGGAGCATTGCGGAGCCTTACGGAGCCTTGCGGAGCCTTGCGGAGCACTGTGGAGCATAGCTCGCGTCGTCGTCAAGAAGGGCCAGGCTCCTGTTCCTGGCATTCGGCCCAAGCGAGCTGAGAGTTAGAGGGGTTACAAAGTCTACAAAGTTAACAAAGTCTAGAAAGCTTACAAAGTTTACAACACCAGGGACAAAAACCATGCACCAGTGCTTCGCCAGTGCTACACAAGACTGCCTTGATAGCGTGTGACGAGTACATGGAATGCTTTTCAGGTTACTCGAACAAAAGCTGAGACCTACGCCATGCCGCGCTTGACGCGGTTGAATGGCTATGCCGCAGTGCCAAGGCGCCGATAGTGGCAGTAGCTGCTAGAACTCCTGCAATGAACCGATGAACCCTAGCTCAAGGTCCAGTGTGTGCCTGTCAGTGGCTTATCCTCCATGCTTCGCTGTCTTGACTGCAACATACTGCAACTGTATTCTCCGTACTGATGTTGAGATCGGCACTTAGGATCGCACTGGTCCTGGGGCTACACTCTGTTGCTTTCGTTGGTGTCGGCAAGCTCTTTACCTTCGAGGCATGGAAATAGTTCCGCATCTGCCTATTGTTCGTGCACGTTGGTGTATTTGCACAGGTGCAGCGTGCCCACAAAGTGCCTACCAGCCTGGGTGCTGTTGATGTTGATGCAGAACCTGAATTGGATACGAAGGCACGCCACCTGCCAAGCACACGTGTATTGTTTCGCAAAGATTGGTGGAGCCATTACATGAGATGTCAGCTCTGGATTGTGTTGGTGTCAGGATGCAATGTTGAGTGGTGAGCGGTACATAGCCTCGAACAGTATCGTACTTAGTTGGACTCAGGATTGAATTGGAAAGCGTGCTGTAGCTGCTGTAGCTGCTGTAGTTGCTGTAGCACTCGCACTCGCGGCGGCCCAGGATTTATGGTTCGTGAGGCGAGTTTCAGTTGCATGCGCTTGCTTTGGCTGTCTTTAATTTTCGTCATCCGCTTGTCACGCTTATGTTGTCGCGGCTGCGGCTTCCACTGTCAGGGGGCCGAGGCAGCTTTTGAGCAACAGCCTTGGCTGCCTTGACTTGTCATCCGCTTGTCATTCTTCTGACAATCTTCTGTTGTCGCGGCTGCAGCTTCCACTGTCAGGCAACGATGGGCGCAACGAAAGTCGTCCCTACTCACACTTCCTGGCTTTCGAGTGCGGGCAGCATGAAGTGTCTGTGACTTTGGCTGCTGCATTGTTAGTTAACTGGAGAGCTTGCCTGAGGATGGTTTTCATTGATGAGGAGGGTACCAAATAACCAGCAGTCCTTTCCGGATGATTACAGCTTCCTGGCAGCCCTGGGTGTCATGTCAGATGTCACAGTGTTAGCCCGTCAAGAGGAAAAGGAAGTGCTGCAGAAGCGCTGCACATTCCCGGCGACAGGTTATGTTTCTTTTACAATCTGGGAGACGAAGAAAGACTTTACTTTCTGGAGGAAGGGACCAGCCTTCAAAGAAGCCCATGGTGGCGGTGGAATTCTGGACTGAGAGCAGAAAGCGTGTTTGGCGTCGTCTGACTCTGTAGAATGGGATAGGCGCATCTTTCGGGCAGGACTTTGTTGGAATGGTCATGAGTTCCTTCATGACCAGCAAGGGCCCGCCCAAGCCATCCTTCTGGCAAGGTCCCAGTGCATAAGCAGCAGTTGTGCATTGTGATGTACATTGGGATGTACATTGGGAGCACTTGGGTGCAGCACTGCAGTGCCAGTGGGCCTTTCCAAAACTTTTGAGACTTGGAGGATTGCTGCCGCAGAAGTCCTTGCAGTCCAAAGTTCGCTTGGTTTCGGGCCCTGGTGGGCGACCGGAGGCTGATGGTGAGAAGATGCTCCCACCTGAGGCCGTTCAGGGACACCTCTTAACCTTGTCAATTGTATGCTTTGCATGCTTCATCTGCTTTTCACACGTGTAGGTCTTTGTCGCGACAACTCGATACAACGTGGCGGACCAGTCGAAGACGGAGTTCGAACAGTTGTGGAGCAAACAGAAAGACGAGCTGCAGGAGAGTTTTTGTTTCGGTGTCTGGTCTCGTCGGGGGTGCTTGAGATACCGCTAAGTTGGGATGTCTTTGCTGTTGGGTTAGGCTCCAGGTTTTTTGAGAGCCGAAACCTGCGCAGGGTCTCGAGACTTTTCGGGGGCTATGCTGGCATTGTCTTTTGTGCTTTTCGAGTTTGCATGGCATCGGCAAAACGTAGTGCAGTCTGAAGGAAACGGCCGGCTTTCGATTCTCTCAACTCCTTCGACGTGACCAAGCGCCAGATGATAACTGCAACTACTTGAGATGCTTGGACTCAGGGATGGTGCACTTGCTATCGTGCCAGTCATACAGCGTGAATCGTATCAACGTTCTTGATATCTGTAGGTGGCATTGTCTCAGGCGTGACTGTCTGGGATGACAAGGCAGCATATGCAACTTGGCTTGGACCAGAGCAAGTTTGCAGGAGGCACAACTGAGGTATTCAAACATAGTTTTCTTGAAAAGTTTGAGCACGGTGGTGTTCTGAAGGAGAATGCTGACAGGAAGACGCATCACCCAGGCCCGTAATTTGCTTTTCACCAGTCATTATGTTGAGCGCTGCGTGCTTGGGGCGCAGGTGGGATGCTCGTACAGCCTGCCGAAGATATCTTATATGAAGGCTGCGGACTTTGCGCGAGACGTGATTTTGGTTTTGTTTGCTGCTTGCCTGCTTGAGACCTAAGGAAAGCTTGTTCTTGAAAGTGAAGCTGGACCTTGAGTCCTTGGCCTTCGCGGCGCAAAGCTTCCCCTGCTTTCTGAATCGCTCGCTCTGCTGTGGAGAAAAATGAAGCCATGAGAGTACCCTTGCCTTGAGAGTACAGCACAGCGCTTCAAAATACCGCCATGCTCTGCTCAACGCGGAGTACATGCAGGCCAGTCTTTGTTCTGCCAAAGTCGCTGGACCAGCAGAAGCAGGGCACTTCCCTCAGAATTTCAGATTTCAGAGGGCATGTGGTGGACAGCCATGTGCAGAGGCTGGGCCCGCTGGAGCCCCTTGCAGACTGCGCAGGCTGATTTCTCGTAGCGAGGGAAGATCTCACGTGCAACAGGCGACAGCCTGTGATGCTTTCTGAATAGGCCGCTCAGCATCGCGCATCCCTATGCAGCTTGCAGACGAAAGGGCACGATACTCAGGATCTCATTTGTGTTACCGACATATCACATACCGCACATCATCCAAAAACTGTGTTGCAGGTGCTGGAAGCAGACAGGATCAACAAATGGACAAAGGACTTGGTTCAGAGAAACAGAACGATGTACTTGCAGATGACCTTGATAAGGACAATCTAGGAATGTGCACTGCTCAAGCATGATGGATTGGTCTGCTCATTGCTTTCATTGCTTTTGGGTTCTGTTGGCGGTCGGCGCCTCGACTTTTGGGCTCCTGGCCTGTCGAAAAGGGTTCAGGGGGGTTGGGGAGGACCGGCGAGGCCTTGCACGCAACCGGGACCTTCTGCTCCTGACAGACGTTGGTGGTGCTGCTGATTTCGTGATTCTGGCCATCCAAGAATGAACGGCGAAGTTTCGGGCAGCCAGGCACCGATCCGTCAGGATTGTGCAACCAAACATCCTCACTGTGCTCACAGGCTCTTGAAAGCCTGAAGGGTCATGACAAGTTGTGCCCCATATCTAAACAAGTTTGACAGAACTGGTTCTGCGAGATAGGGGGCCACTGGTGTCCCAACACGCGCCCGGCCACGCGGTTTTCTTCTTGAACTCTCCTCGTTACGACCGGGTGGCGTGACATGGCATGACATGGTTGGGATGGTTACAGACAATGCTCATTCACAAGATCACGGAAATCTACGTTCATGAAATCTCAGCACTCCAGCTGATTCTTGCTCTTCTTGTGCGACTTCTGCGCCCCGGAGTCGTACCACCTCCTTGCTAGTTTTTCATCCACCAGGCCGGGGTTCCGCCAGCAACTTGTCCTGCTTTGACGGCTCCCGGATGAGTCTGTCATGATCGGCGGAGCCAATGACGATGTATCTTGTGCACGCAGTCCTTGTACAGTCGTTCCTTTGCACTAGCAGCGTGTCTTTGCGATGCATGTTCCAAGCACATGTGATTGTTTTGATAGTTGGTCATGTTTCGAGTTGAAGGATCTGGGATCTGTGGGTCACCATCTTGGTCCGGGCCTGGCATCGACTCTGCGCAAGCCCAAGCAATACAATTCCACACAATGCGGAAACAAACTGGCAATCGCTGCGGCAGGAGCTGCGGCCGTGCTCAGGCTGCTCCTGAGAATTACCTGGCAGATGCGCAGGACCATCCTCGCTTAAGCTGGAGTCTCACGCGGCGATCCGCATATGGCGCTCTGCGTTAAGGCAGTTCGATGAAGCTGCAAGCATCCTGAGAAGGACAGCCAGGCCATTGTCATGGATTCGCGCGAAGGGCCGGCCTTTGTAGACTATCCGGACCAACCTTGCCATGCCCTTTCATTCCATGCCTTTTCACCTGTGCCCCTTGCTTGTCAGCACTTTCAGATGCCAGGAGGATATCGAGTTTGGCCTCCATCCAGGAGAGATGAATGACAAGGCATGGCATTCTTGCCGCCTTCTTGAGTTGCACTTCCCTAAAGATTGTCCGAATGAGGGTGCGCTGTATCCTTTGCATCATGATGCGTCAGCTGATCACAATGTGGTAATTCATGTAAAGACAGGCAAAGGCTCACAAAGCCAAGCTCCGAGAGAAGGATGTGTTGATCCCAGGTTTGTCTTCAGCCCTGCAACAGTCGTGTTGATATTGTCATGTTGCTTGATGAGGTGTTGAAAACGCGAAGTCAGGTGATGCCAGCCGCACGTGAGGATGACATGAACAAACATCTAGTCATGGAGAGTTGAAGTGAGATTCAGTGTTGAGCTTCTTGGGGTCGTAGTAGCGATGTTGAGCAGTTGCCCCCCACCACTCCCGCGCTTTACGAATCTTCACAAATCTTGACGATTTCACCTCGCAGTTGCAAAGCTCCTGCGGCCTGAAAATGGCCGGGGTTGCTGTGCCAACGAAGCATGCAGCCCCAAGGTTTGATGGATGAGGTCCACAAGTTTGATTGCATTGCGGCGTGTATCCACAGGTTTGACTGCATTGCCGCGTGTATATGATATCACCGATTGTCTATTACCGGTGTGGACACCCATTCAAAGGTCGATAGTTGTGCCAGCTAGACGCAGAATTTGCGAAGTGCAAAAAGGCAAAGCTTCAGTCAGAGCATTCAAAACTCTCCAAGTCGACGACGCAGTGTCTGAAGCCATTTGGCTGTATCTGGTCTCTCTGGGTTTGCACACGAGCTTGTTGTTCCATACTGGTAACAGCTGTTTAGATCTACACTTGATGCGCATTCCAGTGTGTTCAGTTCTGCAGAAGTTACATGCACATGTTTGGCGGAGAGCTGACCTCAAATGGTTTGCGACGGTCGACGCAGCAGCCATTGGCCCAGCTTTGCATGGCTTTGCAAGCAGAGCTGAGTAAAATCTTAATGTAGCGGTGAGTGCAGTAACTCTGGGCCTGCCGGTGAGGTCGGAACCGGAAGTTGCTTTCTCAGCTTTTAAGAAGTGTTACCCCGTCCGGCACAAAGTTCTTTGCGAGCCCCGCAAAGGACCCAAGTCTCAGCAGATGAGCAAGCCACACAGCAGTTTCTGCACAATCCTCGGAGAGCAGAAGCTTAATGCGCCAGTCCAGTTTCACGCGTCCCTGTTTGAGGAAGGACTACATCATCAACAAGAATTTAGATGACTTAGACTTGGATGAGGAGGCCGATGACGATGACGATGACGACGCCGACTGCGACGATGATGATGACGATGAGCCATGAAAATATGATGTACCATGACGTCACGATACCAGTACGCCTTATGTATGCAGCAGCTGTGCAAGTGAACCGGCTGGGAAGCAGTCCTCAGCATCAGGTAGTTCCTTCTCCCCAGGACGGTGCACGCAACGTGGTACGATACTTGGAGCCAACATGACGTGCTATGTTTCTTTGCCTTGCGAGTCATCAGGATTTGTGTTGGCAGGTTCGACACAGTGACGCAAGTGGAGTTCGACACAGTGACGCAAGTGGAAGCGTCAAGCAGCTCAAGGCTGACAAACGGTGACCGGATGTGGCGGTGAACGGTGATCGATGCTCGACTGCGGTGACAATCTTAGCGTCTTAGCCGTCTAAGCGCCGGGTATGCGCGAGCAGGCCTCTGGACGTTCGAAGGAAGGAGCGGCTGTGGTGATCAGCGAGTCCGGGCCTTGCAGGGAGCCCTTATCCCAAATTTTCAGCCAACTTGGGCACCAGTAGAACATGTGCGAACCTTATGTTGAAATTATCTTGTGCGATTCAACTTCATCTTTGTGATTTTGCATGAGAGGTCCATTCCTCCTCAGTCCAGGTGAGCCGATCGATTCTCTCAAATGACTTGAAGTGTTTTGAAGTGTTTTGTGCAAGAGAAGAGTACGGCAGGGACCCTCTGGAGCTTGAGGAGGAACGAACGCGATTAGTCAACGAGGCCCGGTAGTCACAGTGGTCATGCGCCATGAGCAAGCAGCGTCGAGCAATTCCCCTGCACAGATTTGCTGCCCAAGAACGCGAGCTGATGTGCGGGCATGGATCGAAAAGATCATTGCGATAGAGCAGACGCAGGCTCGTTACGGCTCGTTGCCCTGCGTTCACCTTTGGTCAATGCGGTTGCCATCTCTTGCTATCGATTGCCGAATGCTCGCAGGCTCCTGAGAAGAAGAGGATCGGCAATGAGTTGGGCAGACTCGTCGGTATGAGAGTGATTTGAACCTTTGGGTCTGGCGAGCAGATCTATTTGGAGTCAGATCTGCTTGGAGTCGAATCACATAGCTTGTTTCTGTGTCTTTCTCGTTTTCTCTCTCACTCTCTCTTTCTTGCTTCCCTCTTTCTTTCTTCTCTCTGTCGCTTCTGACTCTCCCTTTTTCGCTCTCGCTGTTAGTTTCGCTGTCTCAGTTCTGCAACACCGTTTTCTGCAGCGCAGGAAGCGGAAGATGCGGACGAGCAGTGCAGCCTCCGAAAGTGGCCTCAGCGGTCAGACACTTTCCCTGACAAAGAGGGTTTTAGGGAGCTCCATTTTGGCTGCGCTTTCGTTGTTGGCTTCGTGGCTTGGCTTTGTTTTGTTCATGCACGTGTGGGGAGTGTGTGTGTGTGTGCGCGCGCATTCGGTTGGTGTTTTGCGCATCAATGGCTTTGTTGCTTCCTGATTGCTCGTGTCGACACCCAAGGACTGGATACACCGGCGTCACGGGTACCACAGCTGGGAGCCCAGAGTTTGCTGTTCATCTTTTGTTTGCAACACCCAGTTCACAGTGCACGGCCGTCACCTGCCAATTAGGGGTTTTGATGGGAGCTCAGGGGCAGCCGATGGTGCATGAAGTATCCGCAGCATACACGGGGCCAACTAACAACACATCCACTATCCTGAAGACTCGACTTCTGGTTCCGTAACTTTCTCAGGACGTGGGAGTAAGATTTACTTGCTGAGCCTCAACTTGCGACTTTCGTATTGGTACCTATGTCATGCACCGACCTCCCAGCTGTCTGCCTGCCTTGCATTTTTAAGCATTGTGAATTGAATAATCTTGAATAATGCTTCGTCACGCAGCAGTGAGGTCACTTGCAAGGAGTACAGCGTTTTGGAAGTCATTTTAGCTAAGGCTTAGCAGTGGCATATTAAAGTCTAGGGGGGCACTCTCTGAGATGAGCTGCTTAGACATCTCAGACCATGACTCGGGACTTCAAGTTGTTCAGCCTGTGAGATTTCCACGGCTTCTCGGGCTTTGCTCTCGTCAGCCAAAATGCTGCGTGCTTTCATGGGGTTGCCGGATTTTGATAGGGTCTGCCGGGTGGTTTGCTCGTGCCTGTTGTTCGCAGGCAACAGCCTTGCACACGGTTGGAGGCAGGAAGGTTAAGGAGGTCCAAGCCGGAAGCTGCTCGTTACTGTTCGTTTGGATGATAGGCAGTATTGCTGGTCGAAGTCATCGGCCCAAGTCTTTGGAATCCGACGAGAGCAGCGGTCTGAGCTGCGAAAGATCTGATGTTGGATGGTGGATCTTTCCTAATTTGCCGTACATACTCAATGGCACGACAGGCCTGATAGTACACCACAGCAAGGGTGACGAGCCGTTGTCGGTCAAGGAGCGTGTCCAGGACGGCGCCACTGTGATGTTGGGTTGGGGATTGTGTCTATTGTGTGCTAGTTGGGCCAAGTGATACACGGCCTTTGTTGCAAAATGCGGAACGTGCAAGAGTCCTGAGAGGCTTTCTTGCAGAACCGGTTGCCGGAGCTTGCTGTGCATGTGGATGCGCACGTGGCGCACCTCACTGATGCCTTGAAGAAGGAGGCCAACATGGGCTATTGAACTGGGGGACAACCGGGAGGGAACGTGCCACCCTCCAGTCGTTTAAAACAACATCTTTGCAAAGCACGATGTTTCGATGCGTGTCTGTATCGATTTGCTGATTTGTTGTTTCTTGCCGTTTCTGTGGTATCAGGGACCTTTGTAGTGAGAGCATGTATTGGATTTGTGTCATGCTAAGATCAGTTGTTGAGTTGTGCAACGGTGAGAAGCGAACTTCGCAAGCTTGGCATTCGATAGGGAGCGTTCGTGTCGAGCATGCCTGTCTGTCAGCGGTCACCAGTTTGTTGCAAGGATTTGCTTCCAAGCGTGTTCTCTTGTTCCTGCTGCAAGTGTGACGAACATGTTGTTTTCTGGCAGGTCGACGAGGATGTTGCAGAACAGTTCCTCAGGACACGGGCGTTTGGAAGTTGGAAGCACCAGCGGAAGCCAGTGGAAGCACCAGTGAGTGGAAGCACCAGTGGAATCACCAGTGGAAGCACCAGTGGAAGCGTGAGTGGAAGCACTCATGGAAGCACCAGTGGAAAGAGTTTGGGACGACGTACGAGAGATCTTGCATCCAGAGACTCATTTCATTCTTGCGCAACCGCTCTCGCAGTGTGGCGGAGGCAGCATTGAGACCGTCCAGTTGTCCAGCCCCATCTCCTCACATCATCTTGCATATAATATTCTTGCATCGTGAGCGGGGGCTAAGAATCGATTTCAATAATGCCAATGATGCAAAGAGAGTATCACACAATGGCTGACTAGCCGAGTAGCGAATTTGCAAGAACATAAAAGAATCGATTTGATATACATTTAGTGATGCCAATGATACAAAGAGAGTATCACATGGTATCACACAGAGATGCGACTGGGGCATGTTATGTGCAGAGACGGTCAAGTGAACCAAAAGTTTCTGCGAGTCATGTCTCTGCTGAGTCGAACACAAAGAGCACTGAGTCGGCAAAGGCCCTGCACCCGAGTCGAAAACAGAAAAGCTCCTGCCCCCCAGATCAAACCCGGCTAGCACTAAACTCTAAGGCTCTAAGGTCTGCGTTATGGGATGCACCGTGGGCCTTTTTTCCGTGCTTCATGTATGTTTTTTGAGACGAGTTCCACGAGCACCAGACATGCATCTGCCAAACTAATCTTGGTCCGAAGAAAGGGCCCTTGTTTGTAGCAATGTCGTCCCATCGATTGGACAGCACGAGGAATGGAGAGCTGGTTGGGGTCCAAGGTGCAAAGTGAAAGGGCCCCCATACTTTTGTACACAAACCAGAGCCGTGATGCACAAGATCAAACTCCAGTGGAGTCAACGTTTGAGTCAGCGTTGGAGTCAACGTTGGAGCCCACTGGGAGTCCACAAGAAATGAGACACGACATTTTTGTCACGAGGAGCCGTGAATAGATCCCAAAGCATACGTAGACTGCATCTAAGTCATGCAAGGTTTTTCTTGAAACAGGGGCTCACATCGCTCGGCCCTCAGGTAAAATCGCTGTAGGACGGAGTGAGGGTTCAGGGTTCTAGGCTCTAGGGTTTCAGGGTTTTCGAGGGACACCCTTGACCCTGTTTTCGACATGTTTTCCCGACTCACCGGTCACCCTCCCGTGTCTCGCCTCCGGCTCCACATGCCTCGAAGAAATGAAGAGCGAAATGAAGCACGAACTCGCGTGGAATGTGTGGTGCTGAGTGAAGTACCTGAAGCAAGAAGATGCGTAAGGAAGCATATGATGCCAGAGCATCGTAGAGCGGGGCACGTTGTGAGGTGATATCAGGTACCGGTACAACAAGCTTGCAACGCGAAGCTGGAAGCGTCAATTCTCGTCTGATCCTTGTGTTCAATGTTGAGTCTGCTGGTCGTGATGCGATCCTTTTTTTCAAACTTGCGTCAACCTTACCAAGTGACCTCAAGTGGGCATAGGTTGGCTTGGTGTTTGTTCTCAGCATTTCTCAGCTTTCAGATGCTTTCAGGACTGCCTCCAATCGTCGAGTCTTCGATGCTCAGGTTAACTTCATGCGCTGGAAGAATGTACGGCATCAGGACCCGAAGAGTAGCAGAGCACTTGTCAGCAGACAAGCTGCCAGCAATGTGCTTGCAGTCTATGAGTGAATCGTACGAATCGTACTCATGAAGAGTACTGAAGAGTAATGAAGACCATTGCCTCGGGTAGGCCTTGCAAAAACGTTTGGACAGCAACATGCACAAGTGGATCCTCGAGGCTGGAGAGCATCGCAGTGGAATGCGGTGGAGAGCTGGGACAGTTCAGAGTTTTACTCAGGGCATCGAATGCTGGGATCAGAAGCGGGCAGACAAGCAAAAAGAGAGCAGCGTGGCGACCTTAACAGCTGAGTGCAATCTGAGCAAGCCGCCAAGCATAAGCTTGAAGCATCTGGGGAGCACCGGCAGAGCCTAAGAAAGGACAATTCAGACTCAGATGGAGGTCTTTAAACTGCTCAGGATACTGACCTGGTCTACGAGTACTTGACGTGTCTCGGAGAAATATGTGCTTTGAGATGATTCGCAAGACCAACAGGAGTTGCCCGGCAGGAAGCGAGCTGTTCACGATGGTGGCAAGCTGCCATCCCAAATTCCAGCAGCGTGGCTGGCATTTTACGAGCAAGAATCGGCCGCATCCCGAAGCCTGAAGGTATGTTATTTTGGTACGACTTTTTGAATGATCTGTCATGATCAAGTCTTTTTGATGTATCAGTGATTAGCAATACAAACTGATATTTCAATGGGTTTTGAAAAACAGTGGAATTTGTTTGAATATTGGCCAAAAGATCGTAATTGTAAAACAGCATCAACTGAATAAGAGATACATTTGTAGCATTTGTAAATATAAATAAAGCGTCAATTGGTACATAGCTGATAAAACATCCAAGTATTGAACCAGTATTACACGATGGATATGCTGCAGCTGTATGATTAAAATGAGAGAATATGCATGAAGATTGGGAACGTCCAATCAAAAAAAAATGGCAAATTGAATGAAGATTGTTTACATCGGTTTTAAAATCACATCATTGATATAAACATTGTACGGGTTCAATGGAAAGTTACTCTGTTTCGCTGGATTTTGACTATATGAAAGATATTTGGGTGCTTGTCAAGAATATGGTCCCTTTTTGGATCCCCATAAGAATACGGCACCTAATATTTATTAGAGTACCCCAAAAGGGATCATCATTTGGACAGCCACCCATAAGAAAAAACTATGTCTGTTTTTGTTTTTAAATTGTGTTTCTTTTTTGTTTGTTGCTTGTTTACTACTGATGCCTCAACACTGAAAGCGCGCAACAAAATCATTACTGTACATGCAGCACTTCCTGAATAATTTACAAACAAAGAGATTAGCATCAAAATGTAATAACACATCAATATAGCCATACTGATGACTATTTCAAAACCAATATTATCTGGTACAAATAAGTTCACAATGGTGTGCCAGAAGTGAAATCTTTCATCAAAGAGTTCCAAGAACGTTTCGTTAAACCCAGGTTCCACATATTCGGTTCCAGATATTCGGGCCCCTTTGCAACGCACACTACGGCAAGCAGTGACAACCATAGGCAGATCGCAAAAAACAAATCCGCAGACTCCTCGGAGTGACTCAGGCCCGCAGCTTTGCTTGGAGCCTTTTTGCGGGTTGGCAGGTCTTGCGCGGGCCCCACACAATGCCGGGAGAGGCAGAGAGGGCCCGTGAAGCGCCCAGGTCCCCCAAACACCCACCCCAGGGCTTGGTGGTGTTGGTCCGGGATGGGCCTGGTATCGGGGGCACCCGATATTGTGGGAACCAAAATACTCCTTATGCCCACGGACCTCGGCCGATGTAGGATGTGTAGGATTGCCACATTTTCCCCGCAGGTCATTCGCAAGATGAGATATTCGTACAGTCTGCCGGCTGCTCAGACTGAGCTCAGCTTGGATACAGAGAGGCAGAGGTCAGGTGGCCACATTGCTGCTGCCTTTGACTTTGTTGACTTTAAGGCCGCGAATGTGGAAAGATAAGTTCATAACCTCCAACTGAGCCCAGATCGATGTTTCACCACCGAGGTTGGATCATTCAAGTTGTATCTGGCATACACGTGCACCGTACGATCAGCATACATGTTTGTTCTCTCTTCACTGTGCTTCAAAGAAGCCCTCTAAAAGCTTGACTCTGGCTAAGTCAGCGCAGGCAGAAAAAGTCGGACGCCACGCATAGCACTTCTTGCATTGTGACGATGGTCTTAGCACAGCTCAGTGGAGCGCTGACCAGTGTCCAACCCTGGCTCAGCGCCTCACATTCAGCAGACAAGATGGGTTCCTCCAGTGTTCAAGGAATCATTCGGCATGCAGCATCTAGTACGTGTCTTGAAGAGCAATGCATGGCACTTGGAGCGTGCTGGTGCTCTCATGTGCTCCAGTTCGCCTGGCTGAATGCTTTGCATTTTCTTCAAGGCTTCGGCGGAGTTAATGCCTTTAATGCCAGGTCATCGTCTCCTTGATCGTGGCGTGTGTCTTGTTCCGCTTTGCCGATAAGGACCTAGACGAGGAAGGCTGAGGGAAGGTGTGCAAGAGAGACTGCAAACATATTGACAAGTTTGGCAATTCCAGGATGCCAGCGGGTCCGCCCGGCTTGGATCGAAGTTTTGTCCAGGTGGCCTCAGGTGTCCTGTGAGCTGAAATCTTGGCAGGCTCTCCCTCCTGACCAGCGTGGCCCGCAACTCAATGCAGCCAGATGCACAGTCTTACAGCAGCAGCAAGAGACCGGGCACCAGGCCGGAGTAACAATCGCCATCAGCGTGGTGGCAGTCATGCCCTACGATGTGTGGCAGGTGTGGCATGTGTGTGTGTGTTTTCCCCAAACAGTCTAACTGTTGGGGTTCGAAATTCATTTAAGGATTGCCGACATTCTGAGGACTGTTGCCGGGTTCCTGGGCCCCTTGTCTCCCTTTGTCTCCCTTTGTCTCCCTTTGTCTCCCTTTGTCTCCCTTTGTCTCCCTTTGTCTCCCTTTGTCTCCCTTTGTCTCCCTTTGTCTCCCTTTGTCTCCCTTTGTCTCCCTTTGTCTCTTTGTCTCCCTTCATGTGTGTGGCTTTGCCGGGTTGCTGTGCTCCTCGTCTCCCTTTGTCTCCCTTCGTCTCCCTTTGTCTCCCGTTGTCTCCACTGTTTCTTTGACGTGCCTTTGACTGTTTTTTGACTGTTTGGATGTAACCCCATGCCTGTGCTCTTTGCTACTAGTAATACCGAGTCTGCTCTGCAGAAATGCTTCCCAACTTCTCTGCAAGTGAAGTTGCAGAAATGCTTCCCAAGTAATCTGCAGCCGAAATTGCAGACATGCTTCCTGGATTTTGGCAACCTATTTTAGATCGTGTGTTTTCCATTGTTTTGGTGGTTGCACCTCTCGAAATCGTCTTCACTGTGTATTGCTTGAACAAGCATGTCCGCTAACGTCCTCCAGTATTGGAACAGTTGGAAATGTTGGTAGTTCGCAAGAAGCTTACCCTTTTGCTTGTTCCGGTGTGTGTGTGTGTGTGTGTGTGTGTGTGTGTGTGTGTGTGTGTGTGTGTGTGTGTGTGTGTGTGTGTGTGTTGTTGTGTGCGCGGGCGGCGGGCGGGCGCGTGCGTGGGTGCGTGCGTGGGCGCGTGCGTGGGCGCGGGCGTGGGCGCGCGGCGCGGGCGCGGGCGCGGGCACGGGCGCGGGCGCGGCGTGAGCGGGGAGTGGGCGTGGGCGTGGGCGTGCGTGTGCGTGCGTGTGCGTGCGTGTGCGTGTGCGTGTGCGTGTGCGTGTGCGTGTTCGTGTGTGTGTGTGGGTGTGGGTGTGGGTGTGGTGGGTGTGGGTGTGGTGTGTGGGTGTGTGTGTGGGTGTGTGTGTGTGTGTGTGTGGTGTGTGTGTTGTGTGTGTGTGTGTGTGTGTGTGTGTGTGTGTGTGTGTTGTGTGTGTGTGTGTGTGTGTGTGTGTGTGTGTGTGTGGGTGGGTGGGTGGGTTGGGTGGGTGGGTGGGTGGGTGGGTGGGTGGGTGGGTGGGCGTGTCTTCGTGTGTTCGTGTGTTTGTGTGTTTGTGTGTCTGTGTGCGTGTTTGTGTGTGTGTGTGTGTGTGTTGGTGTGTTTGTGTGTCTTTGTGTTTGTGTGTTCGTGTGTTTGTGTGTGTGTGTGTGTGTTGGTGTGTTTGCGTGTCTTGGTGTTTGTGTGTTTGAGTGTTTGTGTTCGTTTGTTTGTGTGTTGTTGTGTTGGTGTGTTTGTGTGTTTGTGTGTTTGTGTCTTCGTGTCTTCGTGTGTCTGTTTGTGAGTGTGTGAGTGTGTGAGTGTGTGAGAGTGTGTGGTGTGTGTGTGTGTGTTTGTGTTTGTATGTTTGTGTTTTGTTTGTTTTTGTGTTTGTGTTTTTTGTTTGCGTTTGTGTTTGTGTTTGTCAAGCTGCGAGAGGGTTTGACTGTGGTGCCAGCGCGAGGGCGAAACTTAAGAGCCACGCAGCCATGACTTCATGAAAGGATGTTGTGATGTCGCCGTAAATGAACTAGCTAAGTTTGCCAAACTTGATGCCAGGCCTTGGCGGGTGGCGCAGGTTTTCCAGATTCGTTTTTGCAATCCACATGGGTATGGCACTCAATTTCTCCGACTCTGCTGAATGAGGTCTCTGTCCGTCTCTCTCTCGCTCTCTCTCTCTCTCTCTCTCTCTCTTTCCCTTTCTCTCTCTCTCTCTCTTTCTCTTTTTTTCTCTTCGTCTCTCGAGCGAGTGCGCACGCGTGTTCTGTGGTGTGCCAAGGCTGCTACCTACTGGACAACTGCCCTGCTAAGCTATCTGTTGTGCCCCATCCTGATGGAGTTCGAAGCATCTGGAGACTTCACTGTGGCAGCACGCTTGCGAACATCAATACGCCGCAATGCAGTATTCTATGTCTCGTACGCCGTGATATTGAGCTGTCTTCTCGTATTTCTCATCATCCGCGGCGAAGTGCAGGGCGATGTTCAGAGTTGGTGCATTGCGGCATCAAACGCATGGGGCCTATTTGTGCTGACCGTTCTGATGGGCTTTGGATTGGTGGCGGTGCCGCGCCACTTCTGGAGTTTGGCAGATCCCTCCGCGCTATTGCAGGAGCTTTATGTTAGTGCAGTTGTGAAGGACGAGATACGGCTCAGCCGACTTTTCGAGTTGCAAGATACAGTTGCACAAGCCCGTTCCGAACTTGCTGCCCATGTGGAGCTAGAAGAAGATTCTCCTGGTCTGCATATGCAACGTCTGGCCTTTGCCAAGCTGTGCCAAGTGGCAGACCGCTGTGAGATGCTGCACAGAGAGCTGAGTGGTTCCCGTATTCCTTCGCCGCTTTTTGGGACTCGAACTGAGAAGGCCGAAGAACGACACCATGCATCTGCAGGCTTGGACACGTCAAAAGTTCCTGGCATTGAGGTTTGACTCCGAATGTTGATCGCCTGCAGCTTCTGTTTTCCCGGACAGAGAGCGCCGCTGGCGGGGTGGGGACGTTCTCCAGAGTATTCTGAGGGGGGGGGTTCGTCATCTTGGAGAAAATGAGGCGGGAGGAGCATGAGAGAGGCAGGGTTTGTCCTTTTTTGGTCGGTGTGGGGGCGGGTGGGGGGGGGAATGCGGGGGTGGGTTCCTGCAGCCTCAATCCTAGGGGTTAGGGTTTTTACTTAGGGTGTAGGGCTTGACCCACACCCAAAACCCTCAACCCTGAACACCTATGCCGTGCCCACCCTTAACATTCCGCAAGGGTTTAGGGTTTAGGATTTAGGGTGTGTGGACTTACAGCCTAAACCCTAAACCCTCAACACCTGTACCGTGCCCGCCCTAAACTCTGCTGAAGGGTTGAGGGTTTAGGACTTTAGGTTTAAGGTTTGACCTACAGCCTAAATCCTAAACCCTCAATCAGGCCCGAAAACCCAGAGCAGTTTCAAGACCAAAGCCCTCAAGCCTTAAGCCGACAAAAATAGTACCTAGCCCAGAACTCTCGAGTATCCGACCCCGTCACTTCGGCCCGCCCTTAGCGAAAATTCCCTTGAAAATCGACCCTGGGAAGGTCCCCGGAGCCGGGATGGGGGCTCCTCCCCGGGGGTCGCCGAGGCGAAAAGACAGGCTTTTTGGGGGGGTTTTCGAAGTCGCCCAAGGGTTTTTTTCCGGAAAGCGGCGTCTGGGGGCATCCGGGGCCGTCACTCCGAAGAGACCCGGGCGAGGAGTTTGGCCCGGGACGAAAAGACAGGCAGGGGGGGGGGGGGGGTTTTTCGACGGGCCGGAATCCGGTTTGGCCGGAAATCGAGCCTCTCGAGTATCCGACCCCGTCACTTCGGCCCGCCCTTAGCGAAAATTCTGTCGAGAATCGGGTTTAGGGATTCACCACATGCCTAAAAGCCCGAAAAACCAGGGCAGTATGAAGACCAAAGCCCTCAACCCTTAAGCCGAAACCAAAAAAGCAGCCCCGAACCCAGCAATCTTCGTTACTTTGGCAAAAAGTAGGAACCTCTAGAAATGCAGGGTGGCATCGCAACGGGCAAAGAAAAAGGGCGCGGAGGCGCCGCCAAATTGTAAAGGATCCAATAGCGGGCAGAGGCAAAGCAGTCACGCGCTGGAAACACTGTAAATGGCGGTGTTTTCGGCTCCGGAGATGAACAGAAACAGGTGCAATAGGAGAGAAAAACATAGCGTCAGATACGGGATTGTGTGGTAGTGGTAGTGGTAGTGGAAGTGGTCGTGGTCGTGGTCGTGGTAGTGGTAGTGGTAGTGGTGGTAGTGGGAGTGGGAGTGGGAATGGGAATGGGAGTGGGCGAGTGGTAGTGGTAGTACTGGTGGTGGTGGTGGTAGTGGTGGTAGTGGTGGTAGTGGTGGTAGTGGTAGTGGTAGTTGGTAGTGGTAGTGGTAGTGGTAGTGGTAGTAGTAGTGGTAGTGGTAGTAGTAGTGGTAGTGGCATTTGTGGTTGTGGTAGTGGTAGTGGTGGTGGTGGTAGCAGTAGTAGTAGTAGTAGTAGTAGTAGTAGTAGTAGTAGTAGTAGTAGTAGTAGTAGTAGTAGTAGTAGTAGTAGTAGTAGTAGTAGTAGTAGTAGTAGTAGTAGTAGTAGTAGTAGTAGTAGTAGTAGTATAGTAGAAGTAGTAGTAGTAGTAGTAGTAGTAGTAGTAGTAGTAGTAGTGGTGGTAGTAGTAGTAGTAGTAGTAGTAGTATTAGTAGTATGGTAGTAGTAGTATGGTAGTAGTAGTATGGTAGTAGTAGTATGGTAGCAGTAGTAGTATGGTAGTAGTAGTATGGTAGTAGTAGTATGTAGTAGTAGTAGTAGTAGTAGTAGTAGTAGTAGTAGTAGTAGTAGTAGTAGTAGTAGTAGTAGTAGTAGTAGTAGCAGTAGCCGCACGGTTCACAGCAGTTGGGAAGTCAACCAGCCTCCAGGCCGAACGCACTAGAGCTCAGCAACAGGCCCTGCCTTCGCAGAAGCTTAAGGATTCTGCCTTTGCCTGAGCCATTTTGCCATTGGAGCTACGAGTCGATTCTTCTGCTGTGAACCGCCGGGTCCCAATTCCCGGGCCTCACGCACACCGACAACAACGAGTTTGCAGAGGTAAGCGGTAGGGTTTCCACTGCTCCGCGAGGTGGAAGGAGTACCCTCTTTAGTGACTTCATCATCTATGTTTCTGGAGGGGAAAAGCAAGCGGATGGCGAGCCGAACGCGCCTCAGTACATTTCTCCTGCCTACACTTTTCCATTTACAAAAGGTTCTGCAGCACACAGACATCCTTGGAGCAGCGCAACATTGGTCGACTTCAGAGCCTGGTTGCTATGCAAGAAGTATCAGTGCTGAGGCCTGTTTTTGTGCTTCGAGCAGCTTCCCCGGGATGATGCACTCAGAGATCACTGCAATCCTTTTCTGTGCAGTTTATGCGAAGTGGCAGCTTCTTCTCCGAGACACTCATGCTCAAAAGCCGCTTCGCAGACAAGTACGTGACTGGCCACGACACGCCCCCTCCCCCCCCCTCCCCCCCCCAGTTCGAGCTACAGCCCAGTCACGTATTGCTTTGGATACTGTTGAAAGGGATTGCAGCGCAGCTGACATGCTGCTTGCTCCGGGGAAAACGTCAAACGTTGGTGAGGATGAGAAGTCTCCGATAAGGTTGCACGGACTTACAACACAGCTGCCAAACACAAAGCTATCCAACGGCCTTCAGCACGACGTAATCCTCCCAATGCTGACCCCGCTGAGCACCCTGATGTCTTTCGATGCACATGGGGTGCCCTTGTGGCCCCAGACGGGGCGCCGGGCCGGTCTTGTCTACAGGACAAGGTGCAGGTTGGGACACTGCAACCACAGTTCTGAAGTACGACCAGCTACATGCGCAGGGCTGCTTGAGGGTGATGCTGGCCCCAACATGTCACCAACGCCTTGTCTTGCAGCGGGGTGCGAGAGCCGGGACTCGCTCTTGGGGCGAGGAGCAGGTTCGCCCTCTAGCAGTTTCTGCACTATGGTACGGCTCCACGACACGGCTGGGCACAGACTTTCTGATGAGCGATATGCCGCTGCCGCAACACAGTTGTGAGCATCCAAGGACACAATCCTTCACGGCCTTTACTGGCTGAACGTCTTACGGCCCTCCGCTGGTTGTCGTGAGTTACCTAGTGTGGGGCGCCACTAGACGGGAACTCAGGGTGTCGGCCCATCCGGGTACGGCCCACCGGCACCAGTGCGTGAGTATCGGACGCGATGACTCACATTTAGGGTGACGGAGACAGTCAAAAAGCGAGTGAGTCTGAGCTGGGCCTTAGGCAGTTTCAGTTATCATTTGAAGCCGATTTGCGAGCCTAATGTTTCTACAGCTTTGTACAGCCAGCTCCAGCAGGCCTCATTTTAAACTCTATTCCTTGTAGGCATTTCCTTTCCCTTCTCTGAGGCATCGGCAAGTCTGATTCCAAGGATGCGCTTGCCTTGTTTTCTTGTTATCGTACGTTCGTGGCAGAGGTAGCAGCCTGGGCCTAGGAGCTTTAGGTTCGTCCATTGCTCTTCAAAGGGATGAGGTAGGTAGCTGCGATTATCGCAGTGCAGTCCCCCCGCGCCCGCTCCAACGCCTAAGTACGTGTTGGGTCTTGTCGCTCGTGTGTTGGTAGTTTTCGGTTTGGTCTTGTTTGGCTTGTTAGTCCTTGGCTAGGCGGGTCCAAGGGACGGAGCTGGAAACGGCACGTTTCAATGGGCTTTTAGCTAATGGTCAAGGCACGTCCGAAGGGCGGAGCTGGCCACGGCACGGCACGTCTCACGGGCGGGGCAAGCCAAGGGCATGGCGCCTCCCGAAGTTTCAGAATCGCCCGCTATGAGCAGAGCCCGCTCGCTCAGCGTTCAATAGTAGTAGTAGTAGTAGTAGTAGTAGTAGTAGTAGTAGTAGTAGTAGTAGTAGTAGTAGTAGTAGTAGTAGTAGTAGTAGTAGTAGTAGTAGTAGTAGTAGTAGTAGTAGTAGTAGTAGTAGCATGTGTAGTTGTAGATGTGTAGTTGTAGTTGTAGTTGTAGTTGTAGCTGTAGTGGTAGTTGTAGTTGCAGTTGCAGTTGCAGTTGCAGTTGTAGGTTGAGCCGTAGACTGCGTACCCGTCCAATCTCTTGAAAAAGAGAGAGGGCCCGCCCCCGAAGGGGGGCGGGCCGCGAGTTACGGGACGGGGTCTTTTCAGCCGAAAGTACGGGACGGGGGCCTATATTACCCGTGAATACGGTTTTTTGCAAGGCTGTATATTGGCTTTGGTTTGGAGCCTATGTCCCGCTTTACAGAGGCTTTGGGAGGTATCCCGCAATTGACGGGGAGGTATCCCGTAATTGACGGGTAATGGCTTTACAGAGGCTTTGGGAGGCATCCTGTGCTAAGGCGTTACAAAGGTTTTGGGAGGGCTAATGCTTTACAGAGGCCTTCGGAGGTATCCCGGATTTTCTTGGCTAAGGCTTTACAAGTGTACCGCAATTGCTTGGCTAAAGCTTTATCCGTCATTGACGGGCTAAGGCTTTGCAGAGGCCTAAGCTTTCAACATCTTTCAACCCCAAGCGTGAACCCGAAACACTACACCCTAAACCCTAAAACCCTAAACCCTTAGGGGGTTTCCAGCCAATAACCCCGTGAATTACAGAGGCTGTGGGAGGAGGTATCCCGGAATTGACGGGCTGAGGCTTTACCGAGGCTTTGGGAGGGTGTGCAGCCGCAGCACAGCAGGTCATGGAGAACTCGAGCGCACCACTGGCAATGTGCCACTACACCCACCGATACCGCCTCATCTCAATGTTTGCATATGACAGCTGCACGTCTCACAGCAACATGGAATGTTGTTGCTTTTGAGGCCATCTCTTGCTCGCTTCGCACACTTGCATCGCCTGCTCAAAGCAGCGGCTTTGGAGGCACCTCTCCATCTGTCACTCTTTATCACTCGTCTGACGAGCATGTTGTCTGTCTTTCTCCTTTCTAAGAAAGCGGATAAAGCAGAGCAGGCTCGCCGGGCATCGCGCTGTTTTGACAGCCACGTTGAACGGTGCATTTTCTTCGAGGACTGACAAATTGCGTTAGCTGATGCTAGCATAGTGTGAAATGTGAAAGCAATATAAAGTAATGTGAAGGTCGCAGGAATGTCTGCAGGACCTGCAACAGGGGGACCACACGGCAGCAGCTCGCTTGCTGGGTATGTGCAGACCTCTGTGCCGAGAGCTCTTCGGAAGAGTTACTCTGCGAAACGCAAGTATCACAAGTAAGTAGCACAAGTAGCCCAAGTAGCACAAGCAGCACAAGTAGCACAAGTAGCACAAGTAGCACATGTAGCACATGTAGCGCCGCATGAAGCACAACAGCATTCAGGAGCGCTTGAAAAGATGCAGTAAGATGCCTCAAAGCATTCCTACGAGGCGGCATTTGGCTCCGGCTTTTTGCCCCAGAACTCGTTCAGCCCCTTGCTCAGTGACCTCTGTATCACTGTGAGAGCACTTGGCTCAATTACCTTTTTCTTTTTTTTGCGTTGCGCTGACAGGCACTTGCGAGGCTGCGGCGCAGCTTGCTGACTTTCTGGCTTTGCCACTTGCGAGCACCTTTGCTTGCATGTAAGGCAGACTTTACACCACTTGGCAACACACACTTGATCCCCCTGCATGACAATGCTCTTTGACAACATTGCCTCAGGGACGCGCTCTGCTTGGTCTTGGCTGGGTCCAGTCCTCAATCATTATCGAAGCTTTCCTTGTCATGAGCTCAACATCAGCCTTCCATCGAGGCTTCGTGTCTTCTCAGCGCCGTCGTAGCCCGTCTGCTGATCCCTTGACGCAAGGAAGGTGCAGCAAGATAACCGTCCAACTGTCAAGGTTGTGCTGGGTCAGATGACGTTGTTCGCTGATGGCTGGCACTTGTCCATGTGAACCTGGCATTTGCTTATCGTGGGCCAGCGAAAGGTTTGTGGGGAACAGACCCCCTCATGTCAGCCAGATTTGCCAGGCTTTCCCTCCTCTTTAGGAGAGACTACGGGCCCTGGATCACACAGGCAAGCTGCAGCCGATGCGAAGCATCAGAGAGGAGAGCCGTCAGAAACCCGCTCAGGCGTTTTGCCTCGTCCCGTTGGCCTACGTGACCTACACAGCCTACTTCAGCGACCTGGTGCTGATTTGTCCTACTCGTTGACCATGAATCATCAGGAATCATGAAGGAAATGAATCATGAGGAATCATGAAGGACACCCAGAACACGTTAGCCTCGTTTCAGCCGAGGTATTTTTCGCTTGAAGGTGTCAGGATGGTATGGCCTTTCGCCGAAGATTTGGCAGTGCAAGCTTCAGTGCAAACGGACAGCAGATTCGCCCATGCCTTTTCATGAGGTCTGTATGGCAACCACAACACAGACGCAGGTAGCTTGCTGTGGCTTGAGCCTTATGATGAGCCCTCGGTTTCTCTTTCTAAAATATCTTGAGGAGAGCTTTGTTGCAGAGCTTGTTGCAGAGAGCTTCGACTTACGATCTGTGTTGCGCTCGTCGTGTTTTTGGCTCAGGCCATGTAGGGGTAGCCCATGGCCCTGGGCTGCTTACAGCTTTCACATGCCTCTTGCATGTCGGATACGGCTCTCACATGCCCCGTGGACGTCAAAGATGAATGTTTTAGGCGGCGAATTGTGTTTTTCCAACCCTCCCCTTTCCAAAATTGTTCCAGTCAACTTGCTGGGGCCGGGGGGGGGGGCTCCTTCCCCGGTAGTCTTCCCCCCTTTGTGATTTGCAATATCGCTGGAAATTGGATATTGTACGATATTGAAAAAACTCTTTGTTGGATGCCAGACCACAACCCTGAGGCATCGGGTATTGTAAATTGCAATTTGGACCCCCCCCCGCCCGTTTACAACCTCAAGGCTGGGGGGTGATGAAGGAACGTTGCTGTTGGTGTTGCAATCGCTTTGCTGTTCGGGTCCGCATCAGAAGCCGCATACCAAGGAAGTCGGGCAGTCCCAGTGGCCAAGACAGGCAGATTGTGCTCACTTTCCCACATTCACATCGTTTCACCTTCGTGGGATTGTCAACCCATGTTCTGATTGTAACATATTGTAATGCTATGAGTCGACTATCAAATTGATATCCGCTCCCGAGGGACTGGTGCTCACAAATCAATGGGGCACGCTCTATTGGGGTGAGCAGCACTGGCCTGCTCCTGGATCTGCACTTCTGAGCGTTGCCTGAGCATGTGTTGAACATGTGCCCTGAGATGTGCTCCGAGATTTTGCTTTGAGGTCGCGATCAGGCCTTGCTGCTAACCAATCTGTGGTCTCATCCGACTCGGCTGCCGGGCATTTGTTTCAGAGGCTTGCCAGGTGTTGACAACTTCCCATCTGCAGAACTTGAGCTTTTGCAACTAAGGGTGCCTATCAAGGAATCTCAGTTGGTGAGTACCAATCCAAGAATTACCTGAAGGCTGGCTGTCTGTCGCACTATCGTAGTTGTTCCGTGCAGTTGTTGCCCTTCCAGGACTTGAAAGCCTTCAGCGACTCCTTCATCGCACCCATGAACATAGTTTGTGAGTGCATGAATCAGGCCACTCGAGCAGACCAATCTGAGGTGTTGCAGCCCAGGGCATAAGTCGCGATAAGGTATTTGTGATGCCTCGCGGTTCCTCTCTGCCAGGTGGATCCAAGTTTACTTGATGCACTCAAGATGACGCAGAACCAGGATCGCCGCGTCTGACTACACGGACTTGTAATCGCTGTGGGCGAGCTTGTGATTCGACAGTCGCCTTAAGTAGAGCAAGTATAGGATGGTTTAGTCTGCTGAGGTCTGTTTGAGTCAAAGTTTTCACGATGCTCGAACCCAGCTTTGAGGCCCATGAGCTGATCACGTCTGCTCAGATGGTGACTTGGAAACTTTCTGCCACGGCCTGCAATAGTCTTGCGACTCGGCACGGCTCGGCTTGTGATGCGTGTGTCATCGTGCGTCTGACAAGTTCTGACTTTGTCTGTTCTTCTTCTGCATGTGAGGAGTTGCTTCCCACTCTGTTGTGGGCAGCGACACTTGTCTGCACAGGAAGCATTGCGCCGAATCATTTCGCAAGACTTTGCGAGCAGCGCGTTCGACATGTCAAGTCTGTAGGGCTGAATCGCAAGCATCGCCAGGCTTTTAAAATTCTCCCCCAAATTTGCCAGGAAAGGTCACGGGGATGAAAAAGATGTCATCAGCCCAATCTCCGAGGACTCTTGGATGATGTCCGGATTAGCTTGATCTTGGGACACCATGAGACACCGTGTTGTTCGACGCCCATCATGGAATTGTGTGTTCACATGCAGGTGCACACGAGCATGGCAACAACGCGAAAGGATGCTCAGACAGTTCGCACCAGCTACATTGAGCTGCTGAATCAGGTGCAGCTTGCATTTACCGGTGACCTGTTTACTGCTTGCAATTCGCAGCATCTCGAGCCACATAGGTGCGATACATGGGGCAGTGCAGCTTGGAAAAAGAAGGTTCCTCCAGGTGCCGGCAGTTGGCTCTCTGAGCAGTGTGTGCCCGCAACCCAAGGTACACAAGTGACATTGGATCAAGTGGTGATTCTCCATCTTCCTGTGCCCTGCGAAGGCACACGAGCCCACATCACGGCCTCTTTCATGTGTGTTTTGCATCTTGTGAAGAAGTTGAAATAAGTTGAATCTGCCTAATTAGTTTGAGCTTGATTGCGCTCGCTGCTGCAAGATGAAAGTGGAAACCTGGAAACTTCTCCGAAGCTTGCACCAGATCCGACAGAGCACCAGAAAATCTCAGAGCTACTCAGTTTGCAGTGGAATGATTTGAGCAAGGCGTTTCGAAAAATTGGAAGGTTCTGGAAGCCTGTTCTTGAGGAAGTGTCTCGAGCTCGCTCTCATGCACCTCGATGGGCTCTGTATGCTGCTCGAGGACCATGGCAGCATATAGCAGCCATGGGCGGTTCCGTTGATGGCAGTGCTGGAGTGCTGGAGCTTGGCAGGATTGTTCCGATTTCTGGCTCATGCTGCATAGTGCAGAGCTGCAGCTGCGGAAGATAGAGAAAGAAGCGCCTTGGCCGAGTGAGGCGACCACGGGGGCACGTGTTGGGAGGTGAGCATCAGCTCTCGTCCTGTATGAGAAACGTCAGCCCAATGATGCTGGCTTGGAGTGACCCCAAACCTTCGAAGCTGCCGGGGAGTAGCCATGGATAGACACCCCTCAACTCACCCCCTTACGGGTTCGGTTCTTTGCTGACATGTTTGGAAGCTATCCGCATTGTGACAAGCTCGGTCGCATGGCTGGCCTTTGCCGCCAGACAGCTTCTTCGCATTTCGAATCAAAAAGTGATGACAGTTCCGCTTTTCGCAAGCCCCAACTTCCAAAAACGATGACAGCTTCACATTTCGCGAGCTCAAAAGACCAAACGCGCCTTCGTTCTTGTGATTGGGACTTTCGGACACACGTGATTGACCAAACGACCAAGTTTCTTCTCGTCCCGTTCATTTCGCACATTTTGGACTAGCGAGCGGTGAGCACCAGAATCTGCAGCACCCCATGCTTCAGCGCCCGCACGATTTTTCCCTTCAAACTCAACGGGTTTTGCCAGCTTGTTCGCCAGCCCTATAAAAGGGAAAGGGGGTGATCTGTGTCTTTTTTTTCGCGTTATTTGTGTCTTTTTTTTTGCGTTATCTGTGTCTTTTTCTTGGCTGTTTTTGCGTCAAGTCTCAAGGAATGGCATCTTTCTGTCCATTTTCCACGTTATCCGTGTCCTTTTTTCCCAAAAACATCTCGGATGTTGGGTTCTCGTTTAGGTTCAAAACGCGAGAGAGCGATACCGGGGAATGGCGGCGCGGGGTGAAAGCGAAACGGAGATGAAAACGAAGTGGGGATGAACGCAGCGGGGATGAGATCGAAACGGGTGATCAGAGCTGCGGGGTGAAAACGCTACGGGGATGGAAACGAAAGGGGGATGGCGTGGGGATCAGAAGGGCCGGATAAAAACGAAACGAGTGAAAACACAAACGGGGATGAAAACGAAAGGGGGATGGCGTGGGGATCAGAAGGGCAGGATGAAAACGAAACGGGGATGTTCGTTGAATTGTAGTACTGGGAGGACAGAGCCGGAGGGGCGCGAGAGCAGACTGCGGCACGTGTGACGGCGCGTGCGGCGGCGCGGGACGCTGAGGGGTTTTCGTCGAATTGTATATTGCAAATGTAGTATTGGGAGGACACAGGCGGAGGGGCGCGAGAGCGGACTGCGGCACGTGCGACGGCGCGTACGGATTTTCGTCGAATTGTAGTACAAATGTAGTACTGGGAGGACAGAGTCGGAAGGGCGCGAGAGCGGACTGCGGCCCGTGCGACGGCGCGTGCGGCGGCGCGGGGTTTCGTTGAATTGTAGTACAAATGTAGTACTGGGAGGATAGAGCCGGAGGGGCGCGAGAGCGGACTGCGGCACGTGCGACGTCGTGTACGGCGGCGCAGGGCGCTGAGGGATTTTCGTTGCATTTTGTAGTACAAATGTAGTACTGGGCGGACAGAGCCGGAGGGGCGCGAGCGCGAACTGCGGCACGTGCGATGGCGCGTACGGCGCGGGACGCTGAGAGATTTTCGTTGAATTATATAGTACTGGGAGGACAGAGCCGGAGGGGCAGCGCGTGCGACGGCGCGTACGGCGGCGCGGGGGCACTGAGGGATTTTCGTTGCATTGTAGTACCAATGTAGTACTGGGAGGACAGAGCCGGATCGAGCGGGGCGAGAGCGAACTGCGGCACGTGCGACGGCGTGTGCGGCGGCGCGAGACGCTGAGGGATTTTCGTTGAATTGTAGTACCAATGTAGTACTGGGAGACAGAGCCGGAGGGGCGCCAGAGCGAACTGCGGCACGTGCGACGGCGCGTACGGCGGCGCGGGACGCTGAGGGATTTGAGTTGACTTGTGGTACAAGTAGTACTGGGAGGACAGAGCGGGGCGCGAGAGCCGGAGGGGCGCGAGAGCGGACTGCGGCGCGCGCGGTGGTCCAAGATGATGTGTTCTGACCGGGTACAACCAAAGCCAACACGCAGTCTCAGTCGATACGCTTCCGACAGACACGCCGTAACATGAGGTTTCTCGCTTCAATTAGTCAACTACCCTGCGTCGCCTTACTACCTTCTTAGACTGTCTATAAAATGTGCATATGGCATACGGAATGGATGTTAAAGTGGGGGTTTCACTCCGGCACTGTTGTCATGCGGATTGTTTTTGGCTTCCTGGCTTGACCTTGTTCTCCTTACTTTGGGTGTCTTCTGAATCATTATACGTAAGGAGATGTTGGGTCAGACCCAGCTTCAACCCTAAAAGGAGATGTTGGTTTCGGAGAACCCTAAACCCTAAACGGAAATGTAGGATTGGGAAAACCCGAAACCCTAAAAGGAGATGTTGGTTGCCAAACCCTAAACCCTAAAAGGAAATGTTGGTTGCCGAACCCTAAACCCTAAAAGGAGATGTTGGTTGCCAAACCCTGAACCCTAAAAGGAAATGTTGGTTGCCAAACCCTAAACCCTAAAAGGAGATGTTGGTTGCCAAACCCTAAACCCTAAAAGGAGATGTTGGTTGCCAAACCCCTAAACCCTAAAAGGAGATGTTGGTTGCCAGACCCTAAGCCCTAAAAGGCCCTAAACCCTAAAAGGAGATGTTGGTTGCCAAATCCTTCACCCTATAAAAGGAGATGTTGGTTGCCAAACCCTAAGCCCTAAAAGGAGATGTTGGTTGCCAAACCCTAAACTCTAAAAGGAGATGTTGGTTGCCAAACCCTAAACCCTAAAAGGCCCTCAACCCTAAAGGAGATGTTGGTCGCCAAACCCTAAACCTAACAGGAAATGTTGGTGGGACAACCCTAAACCCTAAAAGGAGATGTTGGTTGCCAAACCCTAAACCCGAAAAGGAGATGTTGGTTGTCAAACCCTAAACCCCAAAAGGAGATGTTGGCTGCCAAACCCTAAACCCTAAAAGGAGATGTTGGTTGCCAAACCCTAAACCTTAAAAGGAGATGTTGGTTGCCAAGCCCTAAACCCGAAAAGGAGATGTTGGTTGCCAAACCCTAAACCCTAAAAGGAGATGTTGGTTGCCAAGCCCTAAATACGTAAAGTAGGAAAAGACCCAACGGTTTTGCTTTTCGGACCACCCCCAATTGAGTTAACTGGCTAGCGGAGTTCCTACCAAACCCCCTATAACCCTACCCAAGAGGCCGGATCCATGCCTTTCTCGAACAAAAACAGCCTGCAGATGCGTACCTTGCCAGGGAGCTCACGCACTCCCCCTCGCCAGCAGTTCCAAACCACTGGCGACAGAGAGTCTTGGAAAAGATTCTGCCGAACTCCCTTAGAGGCACTCGGTGGTTTGGCCACAGTGCCACGTGAGTGATTAGCGAAATGTTTGGACAAAAGCCCGACCCGATTCCCAGCATTCCTCAGCCTGCGCTGTACAATGAGGAACTGTTCCCTTCAGGAACGTTGAATCCTAGGGTCGCTCTGGCATCCGGCCAGCCTCAAGAGCATCAGAGGAGTTTGAGAACTGACTACCAAGACAAGCCCGATAGCTATAAAAGCCTGATCCTCCAGATCAACAGCTCTCAATCCCCTCTTAGATCCTAGCTGGCGGTGAGTCCGCAAGCACTATGCTTACAAACTCTGTCTGCTTTATCCGGATTCGTCGGATGACCCTTCATCTTTAGCACTTCTCAACAGGTATACGGTATGCTCCAACACACCTTTGGAAGTCATCTTGCACCTCCTCCGGATAGCAGTCTGTATCTACAGCGAAGCCCGCCCTCCATAAGCTAAACAAAATCCTAGCCCTACCTGGGACGCCCGTTGGTAGCGGCATAGGCACGAAGGCTTGGTCTTCGGTCTGACTCGCAGCTGTTCTGAATTTGCCCTTCTTAGGCAAGATTCGGCAGAAGGCCCACTTCAGGATCTCCCAAACCCCGATGACACACACACAGAGCCCCAAACCTAAGCTGTACAATCCCGTACTTTCCGAGTCCGAGTTGAAGGCTCTTGGGCATGAGGCAACTTGACGCTGGTCTTCACGGAAGAGAACAAGCGAACGGTCATCGCCTGACTGCACCGAGTGTGCCTCAGCAGGATTTGCGAGACCAAAGATCAGGATCAAGGCGATCAGGAACATGGTGGGCCACGATGTACTGGCATCTGAGACGGAACGCGAAGCTCTTGGAAGGTGCAACTGAAAGGTACAGGGCCGCTCTGAAAGTACAAATCGGCAGAGGTCGGTGATCGACAGGGAACCTCCCCATACAATGGAGTTGAAGCATACCCATGCGCGGTAAAGAGCCGCCAAGCCCCAAGCCAGCATAGGACAACAAAAGAAAGCATAGGCGTGCTCACTCGTCGAAGCGTTTGTTCCAGCACATTGTCCAACCCCGACCGCCCTGTGTTGCGAAATCCATACTAGCACTACAGCCCCGGCAAACAATCCTCCAACAATCAACCCTCCTAAGAAGCCAGTCAACAAACCCACAACAACACCTTCTTGGACATCAATATTTGGGGATCCCCAATTTAAATCACTCTCACTCCCTTCTGTGCATGTGTACATGGACTCCTCTGCAGAAGTAAAATCACTTTCACTCCCTTCTGTGCATGTGTACGTGAACTCCTCTGCAGACGTAAAATCACTCGGCGCTCCGTGGGAGCGCAAGGCGTCATGAAACTCCCGCCAATCCCCGCCCGCCAGACCATCTACGACTGTCTGTACGGCTTCCCGCGACCGACCCGGAAGGGGGACGCGAAGTACATCATCAATGTAGCCCACGAGCAAAGACTCCTCTTCAGCGCTATAGGTTGCCCCTACCCCCAATGCCAACACATTGGCCCCGGTGGGAGTTGCAATAGGGTCTGCTGCTGAAGCTTCATCGCCAGATCCCGATTCTCTCCCGAACAAGTTCTCACCTCCGGCAAAATACAGCTGAACCGCCTGTGCCAAAGGCTCATCTGGCAGCTGAAGTCCATGAGGCACCGCAGCTATCTCTGAAACATCGCCGTCACTGCTATCTTCTTCCGGGGTTAAATTCCGATTGGCCTGCATGTATGCGCCTGCCACATCGTGCACTTGCAAGCCCCTCGATTGGTATCCCTCTAGGGATGGCTGGTGCCAATACCGGTCTACAGCATTGTCTATGCCATACCGATAAGTACGAGCCACCTCACGCAGCTCCCGTATTTCAAGACACCTATCCCCTAAAAGACCTACAAAACATTCCCCAAATATAGCCAGCAATCGGCGTAAGAAGTGCGTCTGCTCATCACGTACTCTCCACACCACCAGCTGCGACCTCAGGCCGTGCACGATGCGACTCACTGCTTCAGGATCTCGAGTCTCTACAGCACCAAGAAGTTCACGGGCATCATGAGCATGTCCACTACCCGTGCTCCCCCCAATCTGCACTGTAGGCAGGCCCCCGGTGTCATCACCGGTCAACGTCTCATGGCCACGGCGGGTGTCCGGAGGAGCAACAGCTTGTCCCAAGACTCCTGAACTAGAGGATGATTGCTGGACGCGTAGCCGTGGAGAAACATACCCTAACTCTGGACTACGGGAAGAAGTGGAAAAAGCTCCTACGCTCGGTGAGAGCTGCATCTCAGGGGTCAGTTTTTCATATAGCAACATCCTGGTACGCAACCTCCACCACACTCTCACTAGTCCAACCGCGACCACAAAAACCAGACCGACACCCAGCCCCAAAAGTCCCTGCCAAGCTTGGAGGTCCCTGGATGGCTGTGCCTGGACAGGCGAAATTACGTCTGTTAGTAGCAATACCCCCAGCCCACTGTACAGGTTGCTACGGCGCCCTTCTCCAGGCTGAATCCGTGCTAGCAGCATCAACACAATCAAAGTGGCCAGGGAAATTCCTACAGAACTTCCCTGCTCCCAGGCTAGGCGTCTCAAAGCCCTGAGGGTCGATGATTCCGGAGTTTCCGGCGATGATACCCTCACATTGGCCACGCAAGAAGTTGGAAAATCCTCTGCCTAGCCAGTGGCTTCGTACCTACATCTGCAATCTGAAAGTCCCCAGGTAGATGGGTCACTACTAGGGTTCCGGCATCTACTCTTTCTCTACCGGCAGCCGCCCGAAGGCGCAAATGGCGATTACGCCAACTGGAGTTCGCGACCTCGAAAGCTCGAACCGATGCCGTGTTGTCGCCGAGTAACATCAAGCTAATCGTATCCTCCAAAAGTTCTTCTAGGCTTCTCCGAGTTGTATGGTATTAGTCATACTTACCAGCTCGCTTTCGGCAGATGACAGCGTAATAAACGGCTGTTTGGTTGATTCCCAGAGTAACAAAGATCCTCGCCACAGCACAAAAGAAGATTGCATTGAACGTGCACCTGCTGGCCCGTGCGAAGCGTCACTGTACAGTTCAAGCGCCGTGTTTGTCCGTGGCCGCGCCAACTGCCCATGCGGCGCCCACATGTCCTTGACGGAGTTCGTATACTCTAACCCCATGCTGGCAGTTCCCTTCAAATAACGAAGAACTTGATGGCCCATAGCCACCACAAATTTCGGGGACTTAGTGGAGTACTGAGCCATGCGGGCAATCGTATACGAAAGGTCCGGACGGCTCCGCGTGGACATCCATAGTAGAGCCCCTGTAAGAGCTTGTGCTGCGCGGACGTCAGCCAGCCCAAACTCTTCCTGCTCTTCCGGTTCCTGCCATTTCACCATCGGTACAGGCGCCACGTCATCGACACTGTACTTGGCTAATAGCTCTGTCAGATATGACTCTTGCGTTACTCGGAACCCGGACGCCGTACGTACCACTTCCAGACCGCAGAACTTCACCGTCTTCCCTACCTCTAGCCGCTCCGGGTCTGACAGCTTCCAAGTATGCTGTATCACCTCGATGACTGCACGACACAAGGCTAGCACACCAAAAACAATAAAGTCATCAACGTAAATTACCATCACCGCCTCGATTTCCAGACCCGGAACTCGAATTAGCCATAAGGCTTCGTCTGATTGCGCCTGAAAGAACCGATACACCTTCTCGCCCAGGTTGACCGTAAGATCCTTGATTGTAGCGTCGCGGTACATTGCCCAATCCCGCGGACTGGTCTTGAGACCGTACAGCGCCTTAAGGATACGCCACCTGTCGGTGGGCTCCAAAATTTTTAGGTCAACCAGGAGGTGCGGCGGTTTCACAATCCAAATTTCTTGCTGACTGACCTGCTGCAGCGGGGCGTGCAAGAAGGCGGTTTTTATGTCCGCAACTACCCCCACCCAGTGGCACTGGAGGGAGACAAACGCGATCACAGTCCTTACCGTAGCTGCGTCTACACCTGCCGCGTAAAGACTATTGGCGGAAAGGTCCTGTTGCAGGTAGTTACCGCAGCAAACTGCTCTGAATCTCCGGCGACCTACGCCAGCCTTTCTTGTCAGGACAGCCTTTCCCGGGATTTGCAGCACCTTATACCCCTGCGACACCCACTTGTTCACCTCCTGAGTACTGACACGCTCGACCGCTTGAGTGACTGTTTCTAGGCTTTGTACTTCCTCTAGGGCTGCTGGCCTCCAGAGCGGCAACTCTTGCCTAGCTTGCTCCAAGCTAATCGTACGAGTTTGAAGAAAAATCTCATCAGGCTCTGGATCATGGGTTCCAAGAGGCACATCCGTACAAATGGCCCTAATGCTGCCTTGAAGCTCTACAGCCGGCTGCTCCCGCGCCAAGAGACTTTCGTACCATTCACACTCTAACCGGGCAACCCGAAGCATTTCGACAACTTCACGTCCATACCCGTTCCTTACAGCGTCGGTGAGCTCTTGAGCTGTTCGGGTCTTAAAGTGCACAGCAGCTTGATGCATAGCCACTCCGGCTTCATAGGACTCCTCGTCCAACAACTCGCACGGAAAATCAACTTCCCAAAGATCAAGCCCACAACCCTCCAAACTAGAGTCACCCCAATGCTTTGAAGCTCCTCCATCATACTCAATATCCTTGAGCTTCGACATCCAACTTACACCGTACTCCCCATCCCTTCTCGTCGAATCGTTCAGGAGAGTCTGCACTGGAAACCCCAGACCCTTTAAAGCATCCTGGTACAAAGGGACAACGGCCTGAAAATCCCGTGGAGCATATGCCACAATCACCCAGCGATCTTCACCAACCCAGGCCTCTGCTTCATGCCACCCTGTACTATCAAAAAGCTGAGGTTCATCATGGATGTTAAGCACTGTTCCGGGCTTTACCCTGCCATCCGGCAGCTTTCTTAACGTTGGCCCTTGACATTTTTCGATCCACAAGCCTCCTCCTTGAAACTGCCCCAGGCCTACTATCCAGGCGAGCCCTCCGTTACCATTCTGGGCATCACGATGCATAGGAGCTACAGTGTTTCGTGATAGGTAAAGCGTAGTCCATTGACCTTCCGGGTAATGATGCGCGACAAAACGATTGATGTAACGTGTGAGGTCCTCGTTTCCTTTAGCGTAGCGAGTGATACCCCTCAGACCCCCTTGACAATACAGTCCTAGGACCGCGTAGGTTCTGTCCCCTTCGAGGATAGACCGTTTAGGCGAGGGGAACCTCTTCACACATCGTCGCAGCACCTCCAAACAGATGTCAAACTCATAATTTTCAGCCTCTAGGCAGGATTTTAAGAATGCCTCCGAGTCCCTACACAAATGCAAGCAGCCTAGACCACCTAGGCTCGCGTCCCATTCATCTAGCAACTCCCTCGGCTCCCCATCTGCATCGAGGCGAAATCTGCCAGATTCATCAAAACAGTTTTTCTTAGCAAGCTTTTCATCCCCGTGCGCCAAAGCAAAGTCGGACTCAAACTCATTTTGCACCGATTCCGAATCCGACTCAAGCTCACCTTTACCCCACTCCCCCCCAGGTGACAACCTGGCCAAGGAACCCTGCACATCAGGCACCACAATGCAGGTCGCAGACACACGCACCGTCCTGAGCACGAAATCCGGTGCACTCTTACCTCGAAGGTGATACTTAGGTTTCTTGAGCTCGGGGGTCTTGGGGCCGAGGGGATACACCGTATTAGTCAACAACACCTTTTTCTCTTCCCCATCACAGTCCACAAGAACAAGGTGCCCGCCCGGCGTGTCCGGGGCCTGGCCCAAATACAATCCAGGAACCGTGCGAGACCTCCAGTGAGACGCAAACCCAGACCGGTGATGCTGACGCGCCTGCAAACGCACGCCGAATGGGAGAAGAGTGGGCTGAGGTATACCCAAATCACTGCAAAGATGCACCCAGTTTCGGCGACTCGCATGCAACACAGCCAAGGGCCAAAAACTCGGGCCCAACTCCGCCGCCGCAAGCAGCTTACGAGCCAATCCCTTAAGCTGTTGCACCGCCAGCTCGGCTTTGTTGCCCGCAGGAGCCTCACCAGGAGTCCAAGTGGCGTGAATACCGCGCGCCCTGCACCACTCAACCAAAGGCCGAGCCCGGAGCTCCTGGGCACGGTCAGCATGATACCGATGTACCGGAAAACCGTACGACTCCAAGCGATTAATAACCGCCTGAACGGCCGGAAAAACCTCTTTAGAGCGCTTAGACCGCAAAGGAACCCCAAGGAACAAGGTCCGGGTCTTGACAGGGGCCGGAGGTTCCGACGGTGGCGGTAACGGGGGAGCCTCAAGAGGAAACGCATCAGGACAACGAACACCGTCATCAGGGCCCGAAGGCTCGGGGCGCTTACCCACGACGCGATGAGTTACCTTGCTTACACCGGCACCGAAATCACCCGCATCACCCGAAGCCTCTACCAACATAGGCGGCTCATCCGAAACCTCATCTCCCTCAAGGCGAATGTCCGAACGCTCCTCAACACCCGGTACACCGGAGACCGGTACGGTGAAAGCACAAGCCAAGAAAAACCTGTACCCGCGACCCTTGTCTCTTCCCGAAGCAACCGGATCAAAGCTGCGTCCGTCAACGAACGGCCCTGCCAAGTCGAATGATGCCGAATACAAACCCGTAACCGCAGCTCGCCAATGACTCCGCTGCCGTCCCTGAGCTGCAATACAAACCGGGCAACCCTTCCGAAAAGGGACATGGTCATTACCAACATGACGCTGAAACATTTCATCCTCAGTCAACTTGGCCAGCCACAATTTTCGCTCTTCCACCACCCCCTGTTCTCCCTGTTCCCTTTTCCAAGAGCACCATGCGGCCTGGACGGCAGCCGACAACCCTGGAGCCCAACGAGCCCAAGTAGGAGCCTCCTGAAGCCGAGACTTGCCAGCACTAGGACCCTTTCCAAACCGCTGCCTTTCACTCTCAGTAAGAAATTGCTGATCCAAGGCCTCATACAGGAACCAAGAGTTGGTAGCAAACGACGTTGGCTTCGGGCCCAATCTTACCCTGATCAAATCGGGCCAGATACGTCGAATACACACTGGAGAAATCAGACCACTCCTGGAAGGCCCACCACGAGGCCCAACCCCTCGGAGGAGCCAACGCTTGCTCTAAATTCTCTTCAGGGTCTCGAGGGTGCTCCCAGCCGAACATAACCAATCGCCCATCCCTCAGGAATTGCTGATGGCCCGTGCCCTGAAATCCCTTGGCCGTTTCACTGGAGAAACCAAGGTTCGCAGCCGCCTGCTGCAGAGCCCACTGCGCAAGTTCAAGAGGATCGGTTACTTCAGTAGGCATTGCAACCCCGGAACCCTGCGTCGCCATACCATCAGATGACCCACACAAAGTAGGGGAGCTGGCGGTTTTGCTTATTGCACCACCGGCAGCAGGGATACAGGGAGGCCCATCCGCAGCCGCTTGGGCTATGGCGTACAGAAATAAGAAACGAAGCCAGAGAACACTATCCTCACGCACGATGTCCAACTGCCCCCCGGACAAGCCATCCAGGCCCCAGCGACCTTCGCCCCGATCACGGACGTTCAGCACGACAACGGCTAATCGTTCGGCACGGTGGAGCCCCGAGAACGGCGCCCACCACCCCAAGCGTAGCCCACACAATTAAGTGCTGCCACACATTGGAACTTAGAAGGTCTGCCCCCCTGGACTTCTCCACTTCCACAACAACCCCTGGAACTCTCCACCTTTGCTGACCCGCGAACAAATGCACCAAGACCTCCCCCGGCTTTGCACGTGAGATAGTCCGTCGTCGTCGGCGGTTCCATGGAACTCCTTCCGAATTGAGCCCCTCCAGAGAAGCGTCCTGTCCGGCAACGCGTGTAAGAAATTCATAGGGGACATGGGGAAACATACTACGTAACCAAATAAGCTGATCTTGCCGAGTGAGAGTTCCACCCGCGACCTTAGCCGCAAGCCACGCCCGCGCCTGATCCCTAGCAAACACTGGTTCGTCTACGGTCGTCGCCGGCTTTAGCAGTGGAACCTCACCCCGTTCTTGCAAGCCCTCGTACTCCGCCACCAGCTTCAACCCTTGTTCCCGGGATACTAAGGGGCGCCCTTTAACCGCCGTAACATCAAGGGCCGCCTGACCTCGTCTCTTGATGACACAACCCCTCCTTTTCCAGGTGATGGAGAAACCCAGCTGAACAAGGTAGCCGGCGGGAATGATAACTTGACAGGAACCTTCACTAAGAAGGGTGCCCTGTTTGTTGATGTGAAGTTCCGTTACCCCACTGGCCAGATCAACCCTTATGACCCTGGACGAATCCAACTCCCCCGGTTCTGCAGGCCGTAAGGCGTTAGTCGCTCCAGAATCAACGAGCGCATATTTCTGATCTGATGCACTTGCCACGGCACTAATCAACCAACCCTTGTCAATGCCCAACTCCTTAAGACATCCCTCCTCCGAAACCTCAGAAAGATGCAACGTCTTCAGATTGGCCCCTTGCAAAAGCTTAGCCGCCTCAGCGAAAAGGACTTCCTGCGCTTTAGCAGCAACGTCCTGACCCGAAGTGGCAGTGCTTCCTGACACGCTCGCGCCCCCCGCATCTTCTACCACTAGCTTGAGGGATGACTTTTGGTTTCGGGGCAACTCCAGGCTTCTTGGGCGCTGTTTTTGGGGAGGTAGGGCTGTTAGCCTCTGATGGGTTGACGACCTGCCGATTTTCGGGTGACACCAATGGGCACTCCGGACGAAAATGCCCTTCCTGACCACATGCCAGGCAGCGTTTCTGCTTTCGGGCAGCCGTTCTGTCATGCTTAAAGCGACAAGAATCCCCGAACCTACACCCCTTTCCCTCAACAAAGTTGTGGCAAGGACTAGGGTTATTCCCGGGTTCCTTCCCTTTCCCCTTCCCCTTCCCCTCACCCTTATCCCCTCCTAGACCTTCCAAGGCCTTTGCCGCGGCATCCGTCGCAGCAGCATTAATATTAGGAGGACGATCAGGGGAAGTGGGCTTTGAAGGTTGGGTTTCAGGTTCAGTTCTTGTTGCCGCATTCCGGGCACGCTTATCGGGACTCCCTTGAGAATCCCCACTGATTGAAGCAGCTTCGCACTCTGCTTGCACAAGCCTCACAAGACTCACAACCGAGGACACTGAAGGATTGTAGCCCAAAGCTACCCGATGTCTGAAAGCATTCACCCGAAACCCTACCGCAGGGTACTGCGCAAGAAGACCCGATGTAGCTTGATCTATTCCCCGTAGCAATAGTGAAGGGTCTGGGAGAGATGCCCCCAACTCTCTTACACGCTGCAGGTGCTGCATCCAACGTCTCAGCATTGTCACTGCCGCCCCTACCGATTTAGCCACTTCAGGGTTCACAAGCTGATGAAGAAGCATTGCTCGCTCTGACGAGCCTCCCGGCTGATACAGGCACTGTATCCTGAAGATAAGTGCTGCCGTAGACAGCCAGCGGTTGGACACGGCTTCATCTCTCACATGACTGGGAACTGCGGCTAGGACCAATGATACGGCTCTGGACTCTACCCTTTGGTATTTGAAGACGTCGAAATGCGCTACAACATCAGCAGGGTCAAGACCTAATCTGTCTAAAGGATCCGCAACTAGCCAACGTTGATATTGGGCTGTTGCCGCAGACTCCACACTGGCATACCAACTCGCTGCAGTGGGGCTTAGCCCTGTAAAAATTTGGCGAACTTGCGCCAACCAGTTGCCGCACGTTACTGCCGACGTGGCAATGTCAGCTTAGGCAGATCAAAGATGTACTTCGCTGGCTCCTCCGGCCTCTCCGGCATGGATGCACTGGACCCTGACTGCCCACTCAACCCTACAACCTGTCCTGATTGGGGGCAGGCCCTCGAATCGGGAGGCGGCCCTGGCGGAGGTCTGATGACAGTACCACCTGGCGAAACAGGATAGCCGTCGCTACTCACACCCCAAGTTCCCACCCCTCTGCCGCTGGACCTAGGAGTATGAAACCCTTGGCTACCCTCTATGGCCCCACCTACGGACCCTGGCACTTCACCTACCCCTTGACTTAGTACAGGAGGTTGACGAGGCATCGTCGCCGGTGCAACGAAGGATGTTGCAGCTAAGGAAGACCTCTGATATGCGTTCAGTGGCAAGTGACTTTGCAGAGATTGGCTGGCAGCTTCAGGCATGGGATGGCTCACAGCCATCATGCGGGGAGGCACAGTCTGCACCTCTGCTGCAGGCAAAGCTCTCTGGACAACAGGCTTGGGGACTGCAACAGCATAGCGATCCAAGTCGGCCCTTGCCGAAGCCCCTTCCCCGGACCCTAACCCAAACGCTTCACCCATACCTCTCACTTCTATCCCTTCACGGTGGTTGGGGAGCACCTCTGGACCCAACATCGCAAAGGGTTGCACAGCACTCCTCCACGGAGCTACTTGAGCACCCCCATGACCCGGCGTAAACGACGCAGGCGAATGCTGTACAAACTCTGGCACACGCTGTACAAGGTCCGGTTCAGGGCCAGTAGCTCGCGTACCTCCACTGTGCCAGCTGGATTGCGTCTCCAACTGCGCTTGCTCCAGACGTGCCCGGAGATTCCGGTTCTCCTCCAAGACCTGTCGCAACAATGCCTCCATATCCGACGGCCAGCCCTCTGCGACTGGCACAAGCTCACGAGGATCACCGGGTAGCGGTCGACCTGTCAACCCTTCATGCTCACTCAACCGGTCGGGAAGAGGAGCAGGTTGAGCACTCTCTGCTGACGCCCGCACCTCCACTGGCCCATACTCTGTAGGCTCTGAGGCCTCCGCGCGCCAACCCTGCCCCACGTCGCACTGTGCTGTTCTGGAGACCACCGCCTCAGGGCGAATCTCAGTCCGATGCTCCAGTCGGGCCACACGGACTGGTGTAGCACTGAAATCGCCTTCGCTGTAAGGCGGCTCCAGCTCCCTACCTGCCTGATTTGTATCTCCTAAGCCAGCTTCATCTATCTCCACATTGACCCGTTGGGCGTCCTGGTCCAACGTGCTTGGCCGACTCCTCAACAGGTCAATCTCCGTTTGCACCTTCTGCGAATGGAAAGGACTCGCCACAGGCTTAGCAGCTTGGCCCTGCTCTAATGCTCCAGGCGACGCCTCGCCCTGCCAGCTTCCGCTAGTAGCTGCTGTAGGATCACCACTGCCGGTTTGGCTCAAGGCTGTTTGATACGCGGTCTCAGCATGCACATCACCCATTTCTGGGTCAGGCCCAGCGCTGGTCACTCTTCTATTCTTCAAGAAGGAGTCCATGGCACGCGCGATTTGGACCCCGTCACCCACACGATGTAACACTTAGACCCTGAAACCCTTAAGCCAGTCTCAAACTCTAGAGGCTATCTACGGCTGATAACCTACGTAAAGTAGGAAAAGACCCAACGGTTTTGCTTTTAGGACCACCCCCAATTGAGTTAACTGGCTAGCGGAGTTCCTACCAAACCCCCTATAACCCTACCCAAGAGGCCGGATCCATGCCTTTCTCGAACAAAAACAGCCTGCAGATGCGTACCTTGCCAGGGAGCTCACGCACTAAACCCTAAAAGGCCCCCAACCCCAAAAGGAGATGTTGGTCGCCAAGCCCTAAGCCCTAAAAGGAAATGTTGGTTGCCAAACCCTAAACCCTAAAAGGAGATGTTGGTTGCCAAGCCCTAAACCCGAAAAGGAGATGTTGGTTGTCAAACCCTAAACCCCAAAAGGAGATATTGGCTGCCAAACCCGAAGCCCTAAACGGAGATGTTGGTTGCCAAGCCCTAAACCCTAAAAGGAGATGTTGGTTGCCAAACCCTAAACCCTAAAAGGCCCTCAACCCTAGAAGGAGATGTAAACCCGAAAAGGAGATGTTGGTTGTCAAACCCTAAACCCCAAAAGGAGATGTTGGCTGCCAAACCCTAAACCCTAAAAGGAGATGTTGGTTGCCAAACCCTAAACCCTAAAAGGAGATGTTGGTGGGAAAACCCTAAACCCTAAGAGGAGATGCTTGTTGCCAAGCCCTAAGCCCTAAAAGGCCCTAAACCCTAAAAGGAGATGTTGGTTGCCAAACCCTAAACCCTAAAAGGAAATGTTGGTGGGAAACCCCTAAACCCCCTAAGGAGATGCTGGTTGCGAAACCCTAAACCCTGAAAGGCCCTAAACCCTAAAAGGAGGGGAAATCCCTAAACCCTAAAAGGAGATGTTGGTTGCCAAACCCTAAACCCTAACAGGAGATGTTGGTTGCCACACCCTAAACCTTAAAAGGAGATGTTGGTTGCCAAACCCTAAACCCTAAAAGGAAATGTTGGTGGGAAAACCTTAAACCCGAAAAGGAGATGTTGGTTGCCAAGCCCTAAACCCGAAAAGGAGATGTTGGTTGCCAAACCCTAAACCCTGAAAGGAGATGTTGGTCGCCAAGCCCTAAACCCTAAAAGGAGATATTGGTTGCCAAACCCTAAACCCTAAAAGGAGATGTTGGTTGCCAATCCGTAAACCCTAAAAGGAGATGTTGGTTGCCAAACCCTAAACCCTAAAAGGAGATGTTGGTTGCCAAACCTTAAACCCTAAAAGGAGATGTTGGTTGCCAAGCCCTAAGCCCGAAAAAGGCCCTAAACCCTAAAAGGAGATGTTGGTTGCCAAGCCCTAAACCCTAAAAGGAGATGTTGGTTGCCAAACCCTTAACCCTAAAAGGCCCTCAACCCTAAAAGGAGATGTTGGTTGCCAAACCCTAAACCCTAAAAGGCCCTAATCCCTAAAAGGAAATGTTGGTTGCCAAGCCCTAAACCCTAAAAGAGGTGTTGGTTGGCAAACCCTAAACCTCAAAGGAGATGTTGGTTGCCAAACCCAAAACCCTAACTGGAAATGTTGGGTTTGACCAAGCCTCAACCCCAAAACGAAATGTTGATTACCAAAACCCTGAATGATGCCACAACCTGAAAAAGACACAGATAACCCCCCAAAAAAAGACGCAGATAACCCAGTGAACCGCCCAAAATCGTGGCAGGTCCCACGAAACCGAGGAAAAAAAGACGCAGATAACCCAGAAAAAAAGACGCAGATAACCCGAAAAAAAAAGACGCAGATAACCCAAAAAACAAAGACGCAGATAACCTCTTCTCCTATAAAAGCTGCACCTTGAAAGAGTTGTTCCCCAACAATTTTTCACCAAAGGATCCACAGCCTGATCTGCCACCTGAAAAGAGGCAAAGCCCACCTCACGGAGAATACCACGCCCCAGGTTTATTCTAGGAAAAGTCCCCAACAATCTAGGCACGCGCGCTTCAACACTTTATTGACAAGCTGGAGTCGGTTGATTTTTTAACAGCATCAGCGCAGGACACAATGTAACAACACCTTGCAAAGCGGCAGGACCACCTCAAAGCGACACCCCGGAATACGTGAGTCTGAAGGGGCTTTTTGATCAGATTCAAAGCGACTGAAGAGACACCCAAACGACGGCAGCCCAAACAAAGTGCCTCGGAAAGGCCCTGGTCCTCCTGCCTCGTAAACCCAACACCTCTTGCAGGGGTTCTGGGGATTGCACACTCTGCGCGGGACGCTCAGAAGACTCCATCACTATGGTGCGAAGGGTTTGCAGCATTCATCTTGCAACATATCGAAAAAGCAAAGCGACACCCCAAGCTTTCTTGCTACATGCATACATGCAGAGCAACAACACCCTTGTAAAGCGCCGGGACCTCCTGAAAAGCGCACCCTCTGATACGCGTCCATCTCCCTTTGAACGGACTTTAGACCGATGCTGTATAGCAGTACTGGACGCGCGGACTTCATTGGCCTCATAGTCAAGCGGAATCTCCGGATTTGCAGAGTCATTCGCAGGTTCTCCGCAGGATCCATGACATCAAGTCCACCTACTCCAGGGTTTGGAAGCTGCTCAAGCCCACAGCCACAATCCACAACACAAGAGCCGGCACGCCGGCCAAGCAGCCGGTGCCCCTGTCATTTTGAAAGCAACTGTAGATTTGCATTTGTCATCTGGTGGCTAGCAGCTTCCACCCCCACTTTCGAGCTCACTTGCAGTAAATATGAGTGGGAGCAGCTAAGTTCGGGCTGACAGCCGCCATAACCGCACACAAAAGACATTGAACTGTACGTCTGCACTGTTAGTTTTGGAACATCTGCCTTCGGCACGCGTGTCATGATTTTTGTCTTTTCAGGCGCAAGCATTGTGTGAGAAGTTGCCAGTGGATAATGGACAAGGAGGTGCATCAGTGCACCGTACATGTTTTCGGTTGTTGTCATTGGATAGCACTACGCGGCTGAATGTTTCGCTTGCTTTGCATGTGATATGGCATGAAGAATTCCGGCTTCATTGCGGCAGGTGGTGCTCTTCTGCAGACGTTTTGCGAAAAGGTTCGAGACTTCTGCAAGGAGTGTGCAAAAGGCATACCAAACCTCATTTTGATTCATTTCAGCTTCTAACATCACGGACTGTCCCGGCAAGTCGCGATTTTGATGCCCGGGCACGTGTTTCCCGCACTTGTTCCCCTGCCTAGTGCGCTCTGGCAGCTCTAAGCCTTCAACTCTAAACCCTAAACGTTCAGTCGTTAAGCATGATGACAGGAGCATTGCGGGGTTCCACCCGCAAAATTCCACATCCAGAGCCCGTTCGTCGTTCAGGCTCGTGGGCTTAACACACGTTGCAAAGGACTGGAGGCAGCATACCGCTTTAGCCGCTTGCAGCTCGGACACTTGGACGCTGTTTTGACGAACCTTCTAGTCTCTTCCAGCACCGCATCAGGCAACTTGATGGCTTCCTACCGCATCCTACGGCATCCCACAGTCCTCGAGCAATTCGAGCACTGCACTGCCGTTACAAAGTGTTCTGATAGCCCAGTCGGAGAGCTGTATGTTGCGGTCACCGTGATGGTGCCGCAGCATGAATCTATGTACCGCATTTTGCGATGCACTCATCTCTGATCCCATTGCGTCATATGAGTCATATGATGTACCTACAGGGGCCAGGGCTGACGTGGAAAATCAGGTTTGAGATGCACATATTCTCTGGCCACGATGCATCCTGGAGTACAGTCAATGTGGCTACCAAATGCGCAGACATTCACAGATCATTGCAGTACTCCTCGTCTCACTTCCAGCGCTGACCAACTCAGCCATGTCAGTTGCTTGAAAGTTGGCGACTTTGCAAGTTCTGAAAGCACATGTGCTCGTGACAGCCAACTCACAGGCTGTGCGTTCTTTCTGAAAATAACCTCTGCCATTCGCAGTATTTGTTCATGTTACCTCTTGATATGGTCTGAGACATGTCTTTGAGCAAGAACGGTTTGCACAACCTGGCAGCAGCTGGTTTGGTCTACAGTTGGGAGTTGTGAGTGGGTGACCCAAATGCAGCTCAACATCGCTCAACATCGCTCAACATCGCTCAACATCGCTCAACATCGCTCAACATCGCTCAACATCGCTCAATTCTCCGGTCGTCTTCAAAGAACCTTCGAGCCACACACGCAGAACTCAAGACATTCCTACCCGGGCTTACCCTAAACTACGCCCACTCAACCTCAAACTCAAGCCCGAAGGAATGAAAAGACGCACATGCTTGATAGGAAAATCATGCCAATAAAGAGGACTTGCGTTAAGAAAACATGCGAATCTTTTCCAAATCCGTCATGTGAGCATTGTGCTTGAAACGGGGGGGGGTGGGGTCTGACAATACCAACACCGCACCTTTTCCTGTGACGCCTTGCAACCTTGCCTCACAAACAACAATAAACAATATCATGTCGTAAAGAGGACTCGTCCTGCGAGCATTGTGTTTGCAAATTAGGGGGAGGGGGGTGTGCCCCTTGTTTTCTTTTGAAAATCTCTGCCCCCCTCACCCCGCGCTTTTGTTTTGTTTCTTTTGCCGCCTTGCAAGCTTGCTTCATAGCGAAGATCATGCCCCAAAAGTAGCTCTTCCGTTTTTTCTATTTCTTTGAAGCCTTGCAAGCTTGCTCAAGCAGCATCATGCCAGAATTTGTCACTTTGGCATTGTGTTTGCAAATGGGAGGGGGGGGCACCCCCCCCCCCCCCTCCCCACCACTTGGGAGGGGGGGGCCCCCCCCCCCCCCCCTCCCCACCACTTGTGTTTTATCAGGAAAATCCTCCGTGTAAGGAAATCGCGATGTCCTCTAAAACCTTTCAAAATGTCTCCCTCTCTCTCTCTCACTGTACCTGTGTAGTTCAATAGGAAAACAATATGGTTTCTCGCTTTTTTGGCCGGTTTGATTCTCCGGGATGCTGTGCAGTCACAACTCCCGAAATTATCTCATTTGACAGATGTGGCAAATAGCGCCACACGCAGTCGTAGCAATTTGACATCGTGTTCTGTGCGAAAGATCGGTGGAAGAGATGGTTTGAATACTAATCAATCTATCTGTTTTGAGAACACGATGTGTCAGCCTTGAAGTTCGCGTGACAGCCAATAGCTTTTTCCTGGGTTTTGTACGCGGAGCTCCGTGCGAAGACCATAAGATGCGATTGAAGCAGGATCTGCATTCAAGAGCTTGTTCAGCTTTCAGTTCAGGTTAATTCCATGAGCTGTTGCTGATCTAGAGATCAGACGGACGTCAATGAGGTAACGAGCCCCTGCAAATCTTGTACCCGTACATTCAGTATTGTCTCCCAAAAAAATTGGACGGCCCCAAACCACTGCATGGGCCCAAATTACCACTCGTTACCACCCACAGAACGTAAGCTAGGCTCAGCGAGGCTTAGTGAGGCTGCGAGACTGCATTGAGAGATTGTCGCACGGGGCTCCTCCTAGCAAAGAAGATTTGTTTTGAGTGCGTCGCAACCCTGCGTTGCTGAAGCTTGGTCTTCCAAGCCCGGTTGCCTTCGAACGTCCCGAGTTTGTACAGCTTGTGTGTAAAGTTTCGGCACGGGTCATTTCCCGCCAGACTGTCGCTTCCATCGCTGTTTGTCAATAAGTGTAAATGGTTGGCATTGTCGCGTATTGCTCATTTGTGTGATTTTAGATCCACGCATGTCTGGCGTCTGTGAGAACATCAAGAGTCAAGACCCTCCAGTTTCCGTGATGCAAGATTCAGTTTGTGCCACGCGTGCTGCCACGGCCACTTGTGAGCAGGCACACTGCCGTTGCTGACTGATTGTGCTCACACCGTGCTTCGCCGGAAAAGATGCCGTTTCTGTTTCTTTGCTCAAGAGCACTCGCAAGGCGAGCACGCGTGCATATTTGGATAGCAGGATACTGGAGAGCTCCCAGACACCTTTGTCTACCAGCTTTGCTTGTGTTCATGATTTGTGTTTATGAGGTGCGCATCGATCCTCGCACGATTGGCGGCCTGAATCCGAGAGACTCCACCCCCGCCTCAAGCCCACTCATTGATATGATCTTTTTCAAGGCCCCCCTGTGCTACCACTTCCTCTTGCTGATTCGGGTTCAGGGCACCACTTTCCAGGAGCTTCGTGCACGCCATCCGCTCGATCGCATCGAAAGAGAGCTTCCCTTGTTGCAGGCATTTATGGGACAGATGAACATGGTGCCTGTTCTTGGCGAGTCCTTCAATCAGGCGGAGTCTGCTTGAAGGCGTGTCAGCTCACTTCGTGGATCCTTTTCAGGTGTTTCCTTGTCTCATCGCGTTGCTTTGCTGCTGCAACGTCTTCAACGACACCTGGCCTTATCAGCAAGACCGACTTGATCCGCCTTGACAAGCACGACAGAAGTCACCAGCATTGCAGTGCAGCACACTTGAGCGTTAGGACATGCTAGGGCCAGGGGGCGAACGTGGCACCTCGAGCTTCAAGCTTTGTTTTGCCCTGCTGCTTTAGGGCGGCCTCTCTCGCGTGCGTTCGCGCATGAGCAGAGTTGGCGGATGTACTTGGCGAGAAGAGACCATACGATCGGTCGGCCAAAGCTGGTTCAATCCCATACGAGAGCAGACGGGTATATGTTTCCGGTTCTAAGCCGGATGAGGCACAGGCACAGACTCAGCTCAGCCCTCCTGGCTGGCTCCCCAGAACAGGCTTAAATCCGGTTTCAACCCCATACGCGAGCTCCCGCGCAACCACGTGGCTGACCTCGACACGCGCACGACGAGTTTGACGATCCAGTGGTATGTCGGGCATCCGAGCAAATGTGGAGGAGAGCTTCGGCACAAGCTCGTCAAGCGCTTGAGACGCGCGGTGGGTCTGGCCAGGGGTGGCGCTGCGGGGCTGTGGCACGACGGGGTGTCGGCATTGCGGACACCTGAGGCTGGCGGAGACCTCAGGCGCAACGCCATACGATGTCCCAACAGTCCCAACGACACCATGAGTACGCTACCCCCAAACGACCTGGCGGATATCGTGGTCCGGATGTTTGACCTCACTCCCGGTACCACCTGACGATCTGAAGCCACGTCGGTGTGTGGAGCTTCAATTTCGACACCTGCGGGCATACAATGCATGGGAGGTCCTGGCACAACCCCTGGCACTCTTCTTCTTCACTGAGGCGCGCCGGTTAAGGTCCTGGAGTTAATCGGCAACGGCTTAATCTCGGCCTTTTGGGGTGTGGTGGCAGACAGAGCGTGGCTACCACACGTCACTCGCGTCACGCCGTGCTCGTAGAAATGTCTTTCATTTTCTATATTTTGCTTTATCCCGTGATTTCCCGCCTGAAGGCTACACCCACGCCCCGTCAAAAGGCATGCTGGTTTAAGCCAATCGTGGGATGTCTGCCTGCGGCTGCGACGGCCCAGCCTTCCGAAGTTTTCCGGTTCTTGCGCTTGAACGTGCTTGACTGAAGCAACCCCAAGGTGTACTCACGTTTCCTGCAGTTTCTCACTCTTGGCATCATGGAGTCCGGCACTCACTGGCCCAGCAATATCTTTGTTGTTGATGTTTCTGCCCATGCAGTTTCGATCTCGGTGCTGGTGCTGGTGGCGATGACCCGTCAGTGCCCAAATGTGCAACACTTGTGCAACGTGCAACTGAAAATTTGTTGATGGTATGCCGCATCCCCAAACTGGACCCAGTCTCAGACACTGATCCGAGACACTGGTTTAGCCCGTTGAAAGAAATAGAACGCGGAACTGATTCTGTGAACTGTGAGTAGCAAAGTAAAGAGCTCTGGGTGTCGTGCCGCGTGGTTTAGATCTTCAATACATGCCAAGAAATCAGAAGCTGTCTTCGTTTCCAGAAATTGTAAGCCTCAGCTTCCCCGACCACGAGCGGTTCTACTGGACGCAAAAAGATGCAAAAAGAAAAGTCCATGCCCAGCCTGCGCTCCGCTCCTCACATCCCTACCCTCGCACAAATTGCACTGTGGAGTTTGAGTTCTCTTCGATTTTTTGTTGGCTTGGCTTGCAGTGCCGCTGCAATGGCCAATTCTCAATCGACTTACCAAAATAGCAACGTTCGAATCATCTCAAAATGTTTGCAAGCAGGTTGGTTTGAATCCGAGCAAGTTCTCGATTTTCATTTAAGGGCTCGCAGTTCTGAGTCGATCACAGTCGGCAGACGCTTTGTTGGTTGCGTCCAGTTGGAGAAGAACTATCGACTGACCCAAAGGAACGCATGTTCAACAGTCGGCCTACATGTGCGACTAAGAATGGAAACTAGCCAGAAGCAAATGAAGAATGATGTGCCGCTTTGACGAATGGGTGTGCGAGTTTTGGTGCAACCGTGCACCTGATCTCCACCTTGGCGCGCGTGGGCGGAGGCAGGCGCCGGAGGCCCCCAAAAACCCGGCACGCTAGGTGTCCCACCAGATTTCAGAGAAAACGCGCGCCGATGCCTTAAGTAGGACATGATGGAATCGACCCTTGATGGTCCAATGCAGGGACAACAAGCTTGGTATTGGCTTCTGATTCTTGCGCTATACGAGGTGTATGTTGGGGTGCGTGTGCGCGTATTGACAGTATGCACTTGCAGCCACGGGCTCCGTGCCAGTTTCAACGCCCTGCCATGTGCGAAGCTTCAGACATGCAAAAACCCGCGGGTATCGGAGAAGTTGCTATTCCTTGGTTTTGTTCTTGGCTTTGATGTTTCTGCGAAGTAGGAATGGGTCGCGTTCCTCTAGATTGAGATCAGGCATTCACATTGAAAGTGCTATGATGACCATATAGGCAGGAACAACATGGAACAGCTAAGGTTGGGAGACGGCAAACAATTGGTGGATCGCGAACGTCGGCGGCGTGCCGAGGCTAATTGCCTGGTCTGGAAAAGTGGACAAACGAGTTTTGCAGTGAGAAGCAGTGATAAGCCATCGAGTGCTTTGGCAGGATGTCGATCTGGAACTCCATGGCAGGTGCAGAAACATGCAGAAACTATGATACACTACTTCTTTTGAGAGTTCATGCCTGATGCACAGGGTGGCTCCCTTTTTTGCCAGTTGCTGAGAAACGAGCGGAAGCCGAGATGATTATGCAAATTGTTGCCACGGCTCCACTCCTGAGGCCTCAGCTGCGCCGGCTGGATGATGCAAATTGTTGCAAAATTGCGACCTTGCAAAGCGTTCTTGCATTGAAGTTCGCTGAGCGCTGCCGCACGCTGCCACGCGCAACGTGTAGTGTCACAAAGTACTTCATGTACCTTCAAAGCACAGACACAGAAACCGAGCGAACGTGTTGAAAAAGGCGGGCGCGGGCTTTAAGACTCCAGTGGCTAAGATGCCAGTGGGGTTTTAGAGTTTTAGGGTTTAGGGCTTTTAGGTGTAGGGTTTTTAGGTTTAGGGTTTAGGGTTTGGGGTTAAAACCGCTGGCGTCTTAAAGCCAGCGCCCGGCCTGAAAGACAAGGAGCGTTTGCTTCGTCCGCTGCATGAGTGCACAACAGATGGCATCATTGCCTGTCTTTCTGTGATAGCCGTGCGCTCTTTCAACGCCCTCTTATGCTCAAGCAGTGGGAGTGAGGATATGGTTTCGATTCATGTGCATTTCTCAGCAGGGTGTGTGTGTGTGTGTGCAGATATTGTACTGCATGAAGACATTTCGGTGCCTTGCTTTGCAGAAGTTGTGGTTCACCTTGGCTCACCCTCTGCTCTTTAAGGTGTGGTCTAGGTCTCCTGGTCCCAAGATGATACAATGATTTATGATGTCTTGTATTTTCGAATCTCGAGGAAAATACGATTTCCTATCAAAATGGTGTGAGAGAACCGGAACCAGCTTGCGGGACAGTATGGGTATATCGGGAGACCACACTTGAAGGATCGTCGTCTTCTTCTGGCGTCTGCTGGCATACAATATCGGGTTTAAGGTTGCATCCCCAGCCATGCGAAAGCAGAATGATCCAGGCGTTGACAAGATCGGGCCGGGAAGCCGAAAAAACAAAACGACCAGATTTCGCGAGTGTGCTCTTCAATCATATAGCCGAGCTTGGTCAGCTCGAAACTTTCAGGAAATGGGTCTTAAACTAGACTCGCGCCAGGCCCAGTCACCCCCGTCCCATCCGGCGCGTTCCAGCTCGCGCAGCATGATCACCCGTCCAGCGCTGCATAGCCCCCATCCCGGTACCGTCCCGGCGCGTCCGCCCACGTTTTCCTCGTCCTAAGATGTTCCGCAACTTCTGCCGGCATAGACTTAGACAGTTTCCAAACGACATAAAGATGCTTGCCGCAGCTGAAACGAGGATTGTGGCCCCAACGTTTCAAACTAAAACGGGAACCCTTGTGCTACGTAAAAGCATGTCGAACGCGAGCTCGGTTTGGCGAGCTCCTGCCGCAGACATGGGCATTATGTCCAAAAGAAGACGCCCGATTTGCGGTCCTAGATTTTTCATTGACGTAGACATTTTCCAAATAACACGAAGATGCTTGCCACAGCTAGGACTACGATCGTGCGCCAACACTTACATCAGGAACCTTTTGCGCTACGTAAAAGCATGTAGAATGTGAGTTCGGGAGTGCGTTGCTTAGTCATGTATGCTCGCTGCCGCAGACACGGCGCTTGAATTGTCCAAAAGAAGAGGACCGATTTTCGGTCCTCTTCTTTGATAGACGTAATGAAAGTCCTTGCCATCGCTGCCGCTATGATTGTGGGCCTCAGCACTTCAAACAGGGAATTTTGTGCTTAATGAAGGCATGTCGAACGTGAGTTCGGCCGTGTGTTGCTCGTGGGTTGCAACCCCAGCCATTTGCGAACAGAATATATGCCAGATGACCGGCAGACCGGTTGACCGGCAGACCACAGGATTAGAGACCAGCGGAGCACCAGACACAAACAACAAAATGCCGAGAAACACGCTGACAAAAAACCTGCTTTACTAACCTTGCAAGCCCCGCACAGTCAATTGCTGACTCCGACGACGCTGTTCGCGATCCAGTGCTGGGGAGCATGCCAACACGATGCCGAGATGCAGGAAAGTACGTGCCTGCTCTACATTTGCACGGCACGGAGTGATACAAGATTTGAACAAGTACACAGCAATCATCAGCAATCTGTCACGTTGGGCGACACCAACACTTTGGGGTTTTTACAATTGAAAGCAGATCAAAAAGCCACCCCCTGTACTCAAGCTCATGAGCATACGTTGACCGAAAACTAGAGCCACGCCTAGGCAAGAAGCATATCAACAAAAACAACAACAGAACTGGAGCCACACCGTGTAAAACAGGAGGGTGAACCGCAGCCTTAAACAATTCCCTCCGCCGTGCTTCGTGAGGCTCAGTGCACTTGGTGCACCTGGCCGCCGCGAAGTGGCGAAGCCAAGAAGCTCCGTGTGCAGCATTAGCATGCAATAAGCATACACAGGCTCTTCATGCAGCATTCGCGACCTGCGATCTGTGATATCTTTGATTTCATTCGGATCCTTGGGCAACGAATGGTACGCACATAATGCCCGCTACAGTGGGAGCCAGGCCTCCCTGCTTCAAACCGTTCGAGGTTCCATTGAGAATCTATTCGTTTAAGCCGGACTATTCTAGGAAAGTTTGCTGCAGCAGCTTTTGTTGCGACTCTGTGGCTGCGCCACAGCGGACATTAGTCGAGTTTCTACATCAACAATGACCAATGGCAGCGACTCAGGTTCTTGAGCTGCAAACGGAACCCTGAACGGTTTCATATGTTTGTCCAATAGACCGATCAGGAAACCTCTGTGCACTGGTCCCTTGTTTGGACTTGGTTCACACTCATGCGCACTCATGTCCGGAAATGGCGTCACAGTCGCAACATGTCGCAACCCTCCCATGCGATTCCTAGGTTCGAGAGTGCAGAGGACCGTGTTGGATGCACCGCAGACTTCGTCCAGACATAGACTTTGGACAGAACAGGCCGCCACAGTCATTCTGCGGACTTCTGTGTTTAGTGGCGAAACCCTTACCGCTACCGAAACCCCAAACAAAGCCTCATACCCCAACCGTACCCTTAAGAGGCCCCTTCCAAATCCTTGAGAAACACTGTGAACCCCTAAACCCTAAGCCCTAAGCCCTAGAACTCTAAATCTGGGCGGGTCCACAAAGTTGTGCAAAGGTGTCGAACTTTCGGCATGTCGCGTGTTGCTCTAGAAAGGCTTGCCTCCTGTGTACGAAGCTTTCTCGATTCAAGCAGCTGCTCTATAGTACTTAGTAGTTCATAGTAGTTCGCTCGGCAAAATGAGTCTTCTTCAAGAAGGTTCCCGGTCTCGCCCGCCATCATCGGCTTCATGCTGCCCTCATGGTGAAATCGGTTCAAAAATTGGAAAAGATACTGCATGAGCTCCGGAATTGCCAACGGCCTTGAGCCGGGAGCACTGACAGCAATGCATGGCGGAAGTGTTTGTTGCCAGGTATTTGCCACGAGCATCGTGCCGCCTTCTGCTTGCAAACCAGGCTTTCTGCCTCTGCCATACATCTTTCCTCCGACGACCCTTGTCATCGGCCAGTGTTGGATGCAAACTCGCCCCGTCTGTATCCAGTGCCTCTGCGTGGGCCTAACAACGATTCGTGGACATGGCAGGCTATGCAAAAACAAGAAAACAACAGCCAGCCGTTTGCAAGCAAGGTGCAGACAAGGCTTGTTAATGGGGCTTAGGGGCCTGTCTCGCCCGCTCAGCCTTAAATCCTAAACTGCCCGAAGCCGTCGAAACCCATGGCGGCCCCCACGCAGATGGAAGCGATTGAGCCGTTCCCTCAAGTTTTTTTTTCTTCTTCTGTTCGAAGGTGTGATGTCAACGGAGCCGGAGGTTCGCAAAGAACTTAAACAGAACTTATTCAACGAGACGTCAGATTTACAGACGTGCCCAGAGGCCTGGGTTTCACCGAAAGTTTAGTTGTCAATGGCGTGAGGCAGGGTTTATACACAAAACCGCGGTCGGACGAGCCTCTGTGGAAGACACCTTGATCTCAATCGTTTCATACTTGAGGCTCTCACCTCTTACGGTTTGATGTAGGGTTTGTGGTGGTTGCCAGTGGTACATGTCGCTGCGGACAGGCGTTCTGTTGATTTCTGAATGTGCAAATAAACCATTTAGTGCTGGAAGAGTTTCGGAATCAGTTTATTGCGAAGTGCCAAAGCGGAGGTCGTTGCATTTAGGCTTCAGGGCGGCTTCGTGCAATAGTTTTCTACTGGGATCCCGTTGTAACACGCATGCTCATGTATAAGCCAGGCACCTTAACAAACAAACTGGGTTCGGGCTTGGGGGGGTTTTGGGGGGGGATGGTGGGTGGTAGGGGTGTTGGGGGCGGATGGTGGGGCTGGGCGGGGGTGGGGGGTATGTGCTTTCTGCTACCTGGACAACTACGGACCAAGGCCTTGGCGGATTTTCTTTGCGCAACTTTAATTGTAAACGCTTGCGTGCTCCCTCGGCAGCCGGGTCAACATAAGGGGGAGGGGTGTCAAGGAAGGCTCCCAGGGGTTCTGGGGGGGTCCCAAAAGGGGCTCAAGTCCCAAGGGGGGGGACCTAAAAACGTCCCCAAAACAGCCAAATTGGGCGCATGGGTCGTGAGCCCGGCAGGCGGAGGCAGTGTGAGGCTTTCCCGTTAGCAACCCGAAAGAAGTTCTGAGCAATGTTAGAGACGAGTGTGCTATCTGCTGCAGTCAGAGGTTCCGAACGTGCAGAAGATTCGGTTGTTTGTAGAGCTGCGCGTCGCATGGGGAGATGCAGCAATCATGTGGTACGTGCATGTGGTGCGAAAAAGCAAGACATGATAGCAGAAAGGCAAACTTCCCAGGTTGTAAAGTCACCACCCCCGCGAAACCCTTTCCGATTCCAGATCGGTGGTCTCTAAGTCACAGGAAGGGGACAATGTATCCAAAGCCGCCTGGGATGGGGTAGGCCCCGGGGATTGGCTAATTAGCTCGTGCTGAAGTACACCACTTCAAGGTTTCAAGTAGCCATTATTATTCTTCTTCTGATTCTTCTTCTTCTTATTATTACTATTATTGTTATTTTTTATTTTCGTGCTACATGGCCTCTTTCATGATTCTGGAAACTGTGCTTGCAGGTGTACTGTATAGTGTTATCGTACAAGCCGCTCACTAAAACAACATGTGGCACCTCGGGTGCAGGACTGTCCCAGAAGGTGTCGTTTATGTTTCGACATTCAGCTTGATCTATCAATGTGGAAGCTCGTCTAAATTCCCCTTAGCCGAACTTGGACGCGGTTGTTGCAAAGTCTTTGTCCGAGCCCCTCCTCGAAAGTTACGAACTTCCGGTTCGCAAGATGGGGATCTGCGGATGTCCTATGAAAGCTAACAACGAGAATAAAAGTCGAATCACTCTGGGATATGAAGTTTATAAAGCAGTTTATACATGTCGTTGAACGGGACAGGAGGGTCCCTGTGGGAGCCTAAATCCCTCAGCGGTCAGCTCGTTTGTCACTCATTGTAAAATCTATGTCACTGGTTTTCTGCATCAAAGCACCCGAGTCTTCAAAATACGTGGGGCATGCTCTCTATGTACCATTTGTTTTTGCTCACGCCGCTGTTAGCGGCCCTGGTAAAACGTTAGTTTTGGCACTTCTTGGTGACTTGTTCCGGTTGTCTTGGGGGCGGGGGGTGGGGGGGGGTGGTGGGTGGGGGGGGGGGGGGTGGGGGGGTGGGGGGGGGGGGGGGGGTTGTGGGGGGGGGTGGGGGGTGGGGGGTGGGGGGGGGATCAGAACGTCATTCATATTGCATCCATGCACAAAACACTGGTATTTACAGCGTTTTCGCGTCTTTGTACAACATACTGCACAAGGATGTGGAACAACAAAAACTGTCACAAGCGTCCATGCATTTCGCGACCAAAACCGTGCTTTCCGTGCTTAACGTCTCTGCGCAACCCCAAAGCCCTAAACTCGAACCACTGCAAGCCCGTTGCACCCTGAACACTCCAGCCCCGCAAAACATGCGAAATGCTGAAAACACTGGCGGGCGTAGCACTTTTGAAGTTAAGACCACATTGCAGTTACCTCGTTGAACAGTGACAAAACACAAAACGGGGGTTAAAACCACATTTCCGCGCGCAAACGGTCCAGGGCCGTTAACAGCGGCGTGACCTTGTTTATGTATCTCTTCCTAAACATTAGAGTCGTCAGAGCGAGCGTTTCGTCCTGGTACTTGTGCCAGCAGCCTCCTCACACACAAATTGGGCCTCAAGAAGATGCCCTCCACGCATGTTGGACAGTTGACCCAAGTGCTTCACAGTGCGGCGACACACTCCCTTCAATTTTGCAAACCTTTGCAAAGTGAAGGGCCGCTTTTAATCAACCTGTACACATGTATGCATGTATATATGTATATACATGTGTATATATATATGGTACCCCCCCCCCAGTGACCTACCCTTTTTCGCCTTGTCTCAAGTCACCCAGCTGCACTGCAAGCAAACTCGGTGTGCAATATAGCGTATTTCCTAGGGCGTAGACTAAAATACAATTAAAATCGCATACACGGGACAGTAGAAAAACCAAAAATACCAAAACCAAAAAAACCAAAAAACCAAAACCAAAAAAACCAAAAAAACCAAAACCAAAAAAACCAAAAAAACCAAAACCAAAAAAACCAAAAATACCAAAAAAAACAATTTTCCGGGACTCTCAGGAAATCCCTATGAGGCTTCTCCAAGAGTCCCGGAAAATTGGTTTTTTTGGTATTTTTGGTTTTTTTGGTTTTGGTTTTTTTGGTTTTTTTGGGTTTTTTTGGTTTTTTTGGTTTTTTTGGTTTTGGTATTTGGCTTTTTGGTTCGCCTTCACGGTCACGAGGCAACAACTACGCATTTTTAAGTGTGCTTATGCTAATTGTGCTTTTCAGAAATAGTATACAAGTGGTCTTTCTAGTGCTTCAGAACTATTTGTTTCGTTATTATGTAAGTAGAGCCGCTAGTGTTTAGTGCATCTTTTGATTGTACTCAAGTGTAGTAGACCTTATTCAGCCATTACTTGGTGCTCTGGTAGCTCAATTCGCATGGATAATATTTGCCTGGTAAATGCGATTAATTATCTAGAAGCAGCATTTGCAATACTTGTCTTGAGAAAAAGCATTTATTGCTTAGAATTGTTTGCTTAAAAAGTGACTCCTACTCGTCCAGGAATACCCCAAAACCCTATAATCCAAACTTTACCAGAGATTCTCCTGAAAAGCTTGCGCTTTTGGATGTTTTTATGTATTTGTGAATTTGCTTGTGTATGGCCTTCACTAAGTACTTTTCTAGGATTCTTGTGCATTTTTTAAGCCTGATTGTGCAAGTTGCGTTTTTCAGGCATAGTATATATGTGGTCTTTATTGAATACTTCAGACATCTTTGTTTCATCGTTATGTAAGTAGAACCGCTTCTATTTCCATTATTGTGCATTTTTAAGCTTGCTCATGCAAATTGTGCTTTTCAGACATAGTATATAAGTGGTCTTTAGTGAATACTTCAGCAATCTTTGTCTCATTGTTATGTAGGTAGAACCGTTTCCATTTCCGCAAGTGTTTATTTCGTATTTGGTTAAGTATGGTCCTTTAAATAGTATTCACTTGAGTCAAATTGGGCTATTTGCTTAAGAATTCCTCTAGTAGTTAAATTCGCATAGAATGAATACTTCAAAAAAGGTTGTTTCATGAATATGTAAACATAAGGTGTTTCATTTGACTTTGCAGATAGTACTTCAATAATACTTTGCCTGGTATAAACACAACTGTTTCAATGCATTAGTTGCTCAACAAAGCACTATTTGCCCTTTAAACCACACTTTGCCATATGTTGGTTGAATATGCTGCTTCTTTCGTATTTTGGTTGAGTATGGTCCTTTAAATGGTATTCACTTGAGTCAAATTGGGCTATGTGCTTAATAATTACTCTAGTAGCTAAATTCGCATAAAATGATTATTTCAAAAATAAAAACGATTCATGAATACATAAGGTATTTCAGTGGACTTTTCAGAGAGCATACTTTGCCTAGTACGAACACAATTGTATAAATACAGTATTTGCACTTTAAACGCACACTTTGCCATTTTTTGGTTGAGAATGGTGTTTATTTCGTATCTTGGTTGAGTATGCTCCTTTAAATAGTTCACTTGAGTCAAATTGGGCTCTTTGCTTAATAATTACTCTAGTGGCTAAATTCGCATAGAACCAAGAAAAATGTTTCACTATTTGATTAATACTTTGCCTCGTACAAACACAACTGTATAAATAAATTAGTTGCTCAACAAAACATTAATTGCCCTTGAAACGCACAATTTGCATAGAAAAGCACTGATCTAAACATCTAAAAACAGCATTGTCCGCTTCAGATTCAAAATGTAGATTCTTCCAATGCTGGCTTATCGGGGTCTGTGAGGTGGGTGTCCCAGTAACTGTCCTTCATTACCCGGTGATTAACTACGCACTTTTTTGGGCCTTCTTTGTTATTTTTTGTTAAAAAGGCATAAAAAGGCCTAAAAAGGGTAGGTCGCTGGGGGGGGGGTAGCATATATATATATATATATGCGTATATATGTATGTGAGCCAAACCTGTTCCACGACACATATCATGGCTTCTCGGTGGTAGCATGCACTTTGTATACTTTGTGCTTTGTGTCCAGGCAGCTCTGCATCTCCGGCTCTGCTCCTGCCCTGCAGGTGTGGGTCCCAGGCATCACGAGATGCTAGGCGACGGTCAGTAACGGCTGAGAAAGGGGTATCCCCAATCCCGTAAGGTGGGTGGTAGCAGATCCTCTACACCAGTGAGAGCGAAGAAGTGACCTGACTGCACGCCTAATCAACTGCAAGTGGTCAGCACCTGTCATACTGTCATACTGTCATAGTGCCAATATTGTTACGGCAAGCCGCAGGCGAGTTGGCGGTCCTCATTCGCAGCTTGTTGGCCAACTCTCCTCAACTTTTGCCGACCCTTGGATCCTTACGACTTACGACTCACTCAAAGCAATGTTAAGCAATGGACACAGTTGGAAGCTGGGACGCAAAATCCCAGGCTCCTTTGGAGGAGTGCTGCACACTAGAGCCCCAGATGCAGCCCGAGACTGCGGGGCCGTGGGGGAGTGCTGTTTGGAAGGGCGATGCATGATGAAAACGATCAAAGAGCATTCGAGTTTGTGAGCTGTGCTCTAAACGCAAGAGATTTGTTTCAACCAGGGATGGGGGGGTGGCCTTTAGCAAAAGTCGCTAAGGAGAATTTGCATCGCGTTGCTCTCCAGATATCTGGGAGGGTTGCGGCACATCGGATGGCGTTTACCGCGCTGGTGGCCGCTGTTTCTGGTCGGTGTGTGAGCATGCTACGGAAGGGGCTGTCCATGGAAGAAGCCGCGGCAGCGATGCCGCTATTGGGAGACCTGTGGCGTGCGGGGCTCCTGTACGTACCGGGTGACGGTGCAAGAGCAGCAGTGGCGGCGGCGCTTGCAGTCCTTGTCTCCGGGGGACGCAAAGTGCGCAAAGAGACGCCTGGCTCCGCACTGGGTCCACTGGGCGTGTCGGTATCAAGGCCTTCGTCCACAGGCAGTGGCTCCAGGGAGACCATGGACCAGCGACTGCGTCGCTGGTGCCGCAGCTGTGAGCTTTTTGAGGACGTGCGAACCTTAATCCGATACCATACGCTTTCAACCATGTCCAACCCTGAGGCAACTGTGAAGCGGGGCAACGCAAAAGCATGAGCGTTGTGCAACGCCGCCCTGTTTCATCCTGCCCAGGCAATATCAAAGGAGCTTCTCACCAGGGAAGGCGGGACATCTGTGCAGGACAGGGCATTGGCGTGCTTGCATGGGTCGCTTTGTGCTGGACGCGTGGCCACCAGATTGCGTGCATTTGCGCGTGGCGGCGATGGGACATCACAATTCAGGGCAGCAGCGGCAGCGGGCAGCTGACCATGTTTCTCTTCAGGAGCAGCTTTATGAGGAGCTGAAGCGAACTTTGGCGGGCGCACGGGAGGAGGAGCTGCGGAAGGTGCCGAAGATCGCACTTTGTGCTGCGCAGCACGAGCTAGCCAAAGCACTGCAAGTGAGCGAGCCGTGTCTTGACGAGTCCCTCTTTCGGAGGCTGCTGCACGCATCAAGCTGGGCAGCGTACCCCTCTGCCGTGGCGCCGGGCTGATGGAGCGGCTCCGGAGGACAAGACAAGTTCACGAGTCACTCGTAAGGTAAGTCATTGTGCTGTTGTGTCCATCAGCTTAGCTTAGGCATCTTTGTCTTTGTTTCAGACAGGCAGCCCTCGAAGAGGTCAAATTCCGTCAGCTCGGATACTCATGGGGACGAGACAGACCTGGCAGCGAAGGCTTAGCGTGCACCTGCAAGCACGTGAGACTCGTAAAACACCACGTCGCTTCAGGCTTGGCAAGCAGCCCAGCAAGCGGAATCGCAAGCAGCGCAGACCATTGCGGCAATCGCTTACGAGGCCTCAGATTTTGTGACAGACGCCTTGTGGTGCT
>CAJNDS010000534.1:77500-118055 GCA_905221605.1 Symbiodinium natans
GCTGCAGGATCTGGAGGCACAAGCAACGATTCGCAAGCAGCTTGAAGCGAAGGTGGAAGCTTGGCTGCAAGTCCTTAAGTCCTTGGTTCTGGCTCTTTCTATCTAGTCTGTTTTTCTTTGCTCTGATGGCTGCGCGTAGTTCATTGTCATGCTATCGCTTGTCACGGGGCAGCGGAGAAGCTGGCTCTGAGGAAAGGCTTACCCAAGAGGTTGATGTGCACTTGCAGGCTCTTTTGGTTATGTCCCAGAGGTTGGCTGTAGCAAGGAGAGCAAGAGTTCATTGCCATATTTGCCATGTAGTTGTCAATGTAGTGCCAGGCCAAGGCTGCAAGGAGAAGAAGAGGGGTCAAAGCAGCCAGAAAGCTGAAGCAAGTGCAGTACGAAGTTGCTCTGGTGGAGGCAATGTGCAACGAAAGTGAGTGTGGTCAGTATTGGTCAGTGCGGGTTTGTTACAAAGCAGCAGGAACCGAGAGAGCCAGCAGAAGAGCCAGCTGCGAAACCGGATGAGGCAGTCTCACATGCAGCAACCACGAAAAACCGCATCTCAGAGATACCAGATTGTGCCAATCCCATGCTACTCCAAGTACACATAAGTACACTTTGTTCAAAGCTAAGCCGAGGCTTTACACAATTGGTCAAGGCAGATGCGCATGTGGACGGGATCACCAACGACGTCAGCATCCACCAACGATTGGAGCATGCACGCGCCAAGCTAGAGTCGTCACGCAACAACTCCGCCATGAGAAAAGTCGAGCACCTTCTCAAAATGATCATGGGCAAAGACGAAGAGGACTTTGCGCGCTTGATTTTGCCGGCCCTGGCCGCGCTTTCTATGGCTTTCTTGTCCGAAGTATCAGCTGTGTGGACTGATGTCAATGTCAATAATCAGATAGCCCGACCAAGATAAAAGCCTATCCGAAGCGACTGAACATGCGGTTGTGACATGTTGCGTTTGTCACTTCGGTTGTCCAGGAGGGAAGCAAGTTGTGCATGGTTGTGCAGACATAGCAGGAGCTCAAGAGTACAGGACGTCAAATTTGCATTTGCCAGGACCAAGCAGGAAACGGTGAGCTTCGGTGGCTAATGTTTGAAGCCACTGTCTCTCGACTGCCTTGATGAAATTGCCATTGGAAGCAAGTTCTCTTGTCTCCAACAGCTTCTATTATTCTACTAATGACTGTAGGGGTTCTAACAATTGCAAAAGAAAGTATTGTGATCAGAGTGGACGGGAACCTGCTGGGATAATGGTGCATGTTGTCTCCTCTGATGTTTCCACCTGTCTCTCCTCTTGTCAACCTCTTGTCCGGAGTAAACACCCCTCCCTGCCTGTCTCCACTCCTGGCTGCCTTCTTGTCTACCCTACGCCATGTCTGCTCTTCTTTCTTGTCTCTCTTCTTGTCTACCGATTGTCCCCTCTGCTGTCTCCCTTCTCGTCTCCATCCTGGGCACCCTTCTGGTCTCCTTCTTTGCTTTGGGAACCAGAGCCTGGCGGACGTGCCCTCTTCGTTCCCCCTCTTCGTTCCCCTTCGTTCCCCCTCTTCGTTCCCCTCTTATCTCCTTTTTGTTGGGGTTCTGAAGTTAGTCTACTGCAAGTAAGGGTTGCCGACATTCTGCATTCTGGCGGCTGTTCTGGGGTTCCTGGTCCAAGGAGAGGTTCCCAGGCAGAAGAATCCCCGCAGGAACGGTCTAGGGGCCCGGGTCTTCGGGGGGCGGGTTCCAGGGTCCCTCCCAGCCTTTCGTGGTCTCTGTGGCACAGCCTGGCACCTCGTGGCATCGGTTCTAGACGCCTTTCGGCTGGAAGCCGAGGCGAATGTGAAGAGTGCGATAGAGTGCGGCATTCTCTACAGTTTCCTTCATATTGCATTGCACTCTCAATCTCAAGCTTTTCTCTCTCGCTCCCACTCCCTCACTGGGAACATGTTTGGAGAGCTCAGGCTGCGTTCTTCATCGCAGCAATCGCCTGAGAACTCGTAAGATTTCGTACCTGGTTGATTGCAACAAGCCAGAGCAAGTGACACACGATGTTGCCGCATCAGTTTCTGGACTATTGATAAGTCTCAGGCTGCAATGTAGTGCCAAGACCAGCCCTGTCGGTGACCCCCCTGTCGGTGACCCCATGTGAGCCTGGAGTGCCCGGCGAGATCCCGGGGATTTTCAGGGTGTTCAGGGTTCGGAATTTGGGGCTGGGTTTGGACCATTGGAACCAGGAACGGCGCGACGGCACAGGTAGGTGTACAGTTTCGCTGCCAGCCTGGAGCGGCACAATGGCGCAAGGCCGCAGAACCCAATTGCGAAATTGCGAGACTGCACTTTCCCCTGCGCTGCTGTGTTCACATGTGGCGTTGGCACACTCGCAAAAGAGGAATGTCCAAGTCCGTCTCTCAACAGTTGCGTACTGGTGACAGGGATGGATAGCCCTCCCACCCCAACCTGCTGGAAAGCAGTGTATATTTGTGGCACTCAGCTAGTGTGGCCTTAATCGCATGCAGCGGAGTTGGCGAATGTTCCAAGTGTTCCAAGTGTAAGCAATGCACCTGAGTGGTACCTACAAGTCCAACATTACCAACTCCACAGGTCAACTCCATCTTGCTCGGCTTGGAAGTGCAGTACACCTCCTCCAACCTTGAGTCCAATCTTTCATTTATGGTTGGCAGTGTTCTTTTCGGCGCGTGGTTCATTTTTGAGGTGCTCGTCCGGATGTGCCACGCTGGCCCACTTCAATTTTTCATAAATGAAAGCCGCTGGTGGAACATTTGCGACCTTTTCTTGATGGGCGTGAGCATACTGGACATTTGTCTCCTTTTACTTGTCGGAGCTTCCACGTCTTTGTCAAGTCTCAAAATATTGAAGATGATTCGAGTATTTCGGTTGTTCAGAGTTTTCAGGTTCTTCCAGCAGCTTGCTACGTTGGCGCTCATGGTTGCAGAGTCTGTGAAGCAGCTCATGTGGGCGCTGTCCATGTTTGTCCTTATCATGTACATATTTGCGATTACATTGACTAGTTCGTGCACAGATTGGTTGAAGCAGCAGATCGACTTCAGCAAGCCAGACTGGGAATCGGACATTGCAGGTTCAAGCCAGCCTGGCGTTCGCGAGGTCCATCACTTCTTTGGCAGCGTTCCACGCAGCGGATACACGCTCTTTCAAACAACCCTGGGAGGAATCAGTTGGCATGAGGTCACGGATGCGCTTCTGTTCGTTGATGTCGTCTCCTTCTCCTTAATGTTCGCCTACCTGGTTTTTACAATACTCGCTTTGCTGAACGTTTTCACAGGCCGAACTTACTGTCGATTGTCCTGAGAAGTGTGATTCTACGGTTGCCTGGTTCCTGCAACCTGCGCAGGCGTCTTTGTGGACAATGCTGTCCAAAACTCAAAAAAACAGCGTCAGATCCAGATCGAAGCTCTTCTGCGATAAGCATTCCGCTGCGCAGCTCTATGTATCTTGAGTTGAGGGCCCTGGGGTTTAAGTTGAACAGACATTCACCCTAAGCCGACATCAGAGGGGACTTTATTGAACAGTCGACTCTCCACCAGAACCTGCTCCTGTGCTGAAATGTGGGTTATTTGCTTATTGCTTGACGTCTTGTGTACACCCTTCGAAGGGAGGGTGGGGGTCCGGACAGATTCAGGGCTTGGGTTTGAGATTCTTTGAGATTCTGGAGTTGTAGATTGCCGCCGTGCCGAAGTTGGATTTCCAGGCACGGCTTAACACCGGGCATGTCGGCATGGCCTGCCCCACGCCTGCTGGAAAATATGTAACCCAGGCGGGGGATAGCAAGTTGCCACATTGGACCCTTCAAATCATGACGGCGGTTTCCTGAACAATAATGTTCATGCATGTTCACGCGCGGCCAGTGCCAACCCTTGGGGCTTTCAAGATTCTTTCAAAGGTACGAAATGGTACGCTGCGGTGTGTTGCTAGAAGAAACCTATTGCTCGCTCATGGGAGAGCTCAGGAAGAGACGCTGGAGAAGAAACGTATGGGGCTGGATCAGATCATCGAGTTTTTTGTGGCTACAGACCTCGATGGTCAAAACCTCAGCGTGTCTTCCCCCATTGGCCTGACTTGCGTAACTGCATAACCCGTCTTGCATGGACTCTTAAAGCGCATTGACGCCCAGGCGATGGAACGATCAGCCTGCATGAAATCCATGAGCTCTTGCAAGACCCCGTGATGAACGTACCCTGAATGGATGGTGCGTCCTCTGCGGTGTGTGCAGGTTGACTTTTCTTGCTCATATCGTGATCCGAGTAGAGATGAGGTCGCAGCTGACACACACACACACACACACACGCACACACACTCGGATACACAAGTTGATATGACTAAAGAGATGTGGGGGCAAAACTTGCCATGGCTTGCCAGATCGCTTGCAAGAGGCCTACTTCGACATCATCGGCTTCCGACCCGGAGATGCCCAGATGTTGGCCGACTTGCTCGATCGCGACGGATCAGGCGCCCCGCTTCGGCTTCGGCTTTTGTTAAATCCTGTAAATTTCATCAGGCTGTCTCAGAGACTCTGCCATCGCCAGGTGGCATTACGTTGAACGAGTTCATCAATGGCTGTGAGCGGATGAAAGGCCAGGCAAAGGGAATTGATGTGCATTTGCTGCTGCTCGAGTGTCAGCATCTGCATGAAAAGTTGGACAAGTTGGATGCTTTCACTCGTGGTGTTCCCTACCAAGCCTCGGCAAAGCGGGACTGCCTTGCATGATTGAAGAACTTCGAAGAATGCAAAGCTAAAAACATGCTTCAAAGGAAGCTTCACATCAGGCTTCGAAGAAGCTTATTCGGGCATGCGTGGCCAAGCATTGGTTGCATGTTTGGTGCAATTTGGCACAGTGTGCTGCTCTCGGCGCCACTTTGCCTCGCTGTTATTGGAAGTCCTTTGGACCTGTTGGGACCTGTTGATAGCCTCGGTCTTGGTTTCTGCAGAGTTTGGTTAGACGGAAGGATATCGGGTACCTTTGCAACCTGCAAGCCTGCTAAGCTCAGCGGAGCAGAAGCCCGACCTTCGAGGCGTGTGACTGGTGTCAGGCGGTGTCAGCTGAAGCTGCATCGCTCTCGAGAGCACAGCACCTCTCTATGTGAGCGAAGGTCCAAAGAGAGCTTCAAGACTGGGAGGTTAAGCTCCTTGTGCCCATGTGCTCCGAGAGGGGTATCCGGGCATCACAAAGGGCACTTCATCCGACTTGGCTCAAGCTTGTTGCTGCCTTACAAATTGGGCACAGGTGAGTGATGGAAGGCCAAGGCTTTAAGTTTGCTTGGCTTCTGGCTTCTGGCTTCTGGCATTGTATCCGTTTTGCGTTCAGGTGCATTCGTGACCAATGTGGCACCGCGCTGTCGGCAGACGTCAGCTGCAAGTCGTCAGTCTGGAGCTCGACGCTTCAATTTTGCAAGAGAGCCATCGCAGTGAAAGCAGTAAGTAAGGCTACTAAGGTTGTGTCAGCGAGTTGGTATCGCAGATGTTCGGCATCCACATCATCCTGGTGGCCGCAGCATGGAATCTTGGAATAATCTTGGAGGTTAAAGTTCATTAGTCTTTGGCTATGTCAGCGTCTGTAGACCAGTTGTGCATTCAATCATGTTTCCTTCCTGGTGTATCTTCAGCCCAAGGCCCAGCTGAACATGCAGCATACCGTAAATATCCCAACAAAAGGAAGCAGCCTAGTAGTGATTTCTAAACCAAGCGACGTTCTTTTTTCCCTTGTTGTGCATTGAGACAACAGATCTGAGGGTTGGTTTTGTGCAGTGGATCTTCTATTAAACAGACGCCCCACCCGGTGCATCAGACTCTGAGATCATGGCAAGCCCCGCGCGGATCTTGATCTGGCAGGCCACAGTTTCCACAATCGCGACAGTCGCGGCAGTGTGTCAGTTGAGTCGAAGAAGGCCCCGTTCGTTCTGCTACACGTTCCTTGGGAATTCGTTGGTGTTTTCTATTAGTGTTTTGGCAGGTCACGAACCGCCTTCGTGCAAGACCCAGCGTCCTCTCCTGCGCTGATTGTAGTTTCTGGCGGCAGTTTGACGTTGCAGAGTAATGCTAGGCTGGTGGTTCACTCCGGCGGGTGTGCGCCAGTGAGTTGACAAGTGGCTTACAGCATTTTACAAGACTGTAATTGTTCATTGAGTGGGAGCTGTTAGTGTTCCCGTGGCTTGAGCAACTCCGTTGCAGATCGAGCTTCAAAGCTACAGCGTAGAGGACTTCAAACAGGTGCCTCAGAGAGCAGCTTAGTGCGCCTTGCAGTGGTGATTTCGATTTCAGCACTCACGTTTGCTTGTATTTTCTTCTGGCAGGAATTGTGGGCTTACCCAACGTTGGCAAAAGCACCCTCTTCAATGCGTTGTGCGATACTGGCGAGGTGCTGCACACAGCAAGATTTCAGACTGCGGGATGTTGAGGAAGGTTGTCTGATTTGTTCTTCGGGCTATCTCATGCACCAGAACGCTGTACAAAGCAAACGCGGCAAACTGTTACTCAGCGCTGAAGCTTTTTTTTTCCCACCGAAATGTTGCTACGGCGCATGGAATGTATCTCATGTACGCCTCCCTTAGATTCGCTAGAAGGGGGGTGGCCTCTTACGTGGGTCCGTGAGGCGCTGCAAACTAATCCGAAGTCTTGTGACAGAGTCTTGACGCATCTGCCACCAGACACAACGCAGCACAATGCCAGGCCATGGCAGACCTGTATGGCTTGTGTGACTCAGCTCCAGCTCTCCATAGCAGCGCAACATGGCGTAGCATCCGGCTGCCAAGTCAAACAAGACTTACGGATGTTTACGGCCTCCATGTCTCGGTGGTAGCTTTATCTCACATCGCTTGGTAGAAGCACCCGCACTTTGGGGAATCGCACCTAGGGCAATTTGGCCGCGTCTCAAAGATGACCGCTTTGTGAGTACTGAGCCCTCATGCTTTGACACTGATATGCAGCGTCCTCGTTGGCGTTTCGCATGGTACATGCATTTATTGATTTGCATTCCGACCAGCGATTCTCTCCAGCAGTGCCGCATTGGGCGATGTGTTTTTGTCAGCTGATGTTAAATTCACTCCTTGTAGGGCGTTGGTGTGCTCCAACGCCCGTTGGCCCTGCACTAACTCTTGGGGATTGGGGATTGTTCACCCCCGAGCTTCCTGCTCCTCTTTTTAGGTGGTCGACGGCTGTCCGCTTCCTTCTGCGTCCGCGGTGCCTCTGCGTTGTAGCTTCTCCAGAGGTAACAGGAGGTTCTGGCGGGATGTTCAGTGACACCATCAGCATCGCATGCACAGGCCTGTCATGAGGTATCCGGAGGTTCAGGTTGCTTCTTGTCGCCTTGTACTCAGCAAATTTGAGCAATACGCAGGTGGGCTTTCGCGCTGCCAGGAATGTGTGGGTGAGCCCAACGTGGCAATGCGTGAATCCTCCTGGTGTTTTTCGTCACCCTTTGCCTTTGGGCGGAGTGGTTTGAGGAGGACAGCGCCTCTCTCTGGCTGCCGGAGGCAGCTTCTGCAAAGACTCCTCTCCTCGGCGTATGGATCTGGCAAGGCACTCTGCCTCCGCTGCATCTTCGGGGGATAGCCCCCGGGCGTCTCCGAACGGAGCATGCAGGCAAACTCGGCCACTCGATCCTAAAGCCGCATGTGCCCGCACACTCAGCTGCATCCGACCATGACCAACAAGGGTCTCAGAACTGCGAGGATCCAGGCGTGATGAAGAGGTGATGAAGAGGAGAAGCTGGGGGGTGCCACAAATGCAGGTCGCCATGCTTTGACGCACGGTCAATTACAAGCATGCAGAGATATGCAGAGCCGAATCTTGAGACACGAGTTGCTCACCTTTGTAGAGCCCTAAGCAGGTCCTAAGCAGCAAAAGCTTATGCAATCAGTCTGGCCATTGCAATCATGTGGCAGAGGCGGAAGCGGGCAACTTCCCATTCTGCACCATCGATCCCAACATGGGGAAGGCCAAGGCAAGCATCCGAAAGAGGGGGAGGAAGAATCCAAAGAAGCAAAATGCAATGCACTTTCTACTCACAAAATATGCATCATGTTCACAATGCTCTCTGCGCAATGAATGCGACTCAGCTGTTTGGGCTTCGACTAATTAGGGCTGTTTCTCCTCCCCGCGGTCGGAAACCGGCCACAGCCATCGCAGCCACAGACAGGCCCTCAGAATAGGCTTTGATGGCTTTTGTGTGCACGAGTAAGCGGTTTTTTGCAGTTATGCCAGGTATGAGCTATGACAGTTATGCCTCGCGTCATGCAACGCATCAGGATCTGAATAGCCGGCAGCCAGCCACGTTTTCACAGCTTCATGGGGTGCGTCGAGTACTCAACAGCTTGAGCTGTATCTGACAACATGATTTCGCATGTCTCCGCATGTGGTCGCCTGTCGAGCTTCCAGAGGTTGCCAGTACCGTCGAGACCAGTGAGCGCTCTCCTCAGTCTGAATTGTGTGGAGTTGAACAGCATTGAATCGGCATTGAACAGCCTTTATACCATTGTGGCATCCGCCATGTACCCTTCCTCCAAGGCCAGAGAGCTCACCAAAAAACGGTAAAGGAGCAAGCCAGTCAGCACAAAACCCTGGCAGGACACTTCCTTGCCTGCTCATGGGTGATCTGTCAGCGATCTGTCTAGTTCTGCCTTGATTGTCTTGTTCTTCCAGCCCTCCCACACGTCGAACGGCAAGACTCGTGTGAGCTTCTTCAGGACGCTGCTCACGAGTTCTGCAAACTCTCCAAAGGACGCTGAGGCACTCGCGCGGGCATCGCAGGTGAAGTTTTTCAGTTGAGGTGAGCATGCAGAGTGAGGCAGAACAAACATCGCCGACCGGGCTCAGGTTCCTGTGCTTTGACAATTTGAAGCCAATCAAGCCAATCAAGCAACGTGTTGCAAAATCTTTCAACGAGTTGTCAAGTGTTTTCGACCTCAGGAACTCGAGACCTGGCAGCCTTTTCCCAAACGAGGCTCCCGTGACTCGGGACTGACATGACTTCAAGTGCCGATGTTCCGCATTGTCTCAGGAAGTCAGCTCACCCGTCTCACCGGGCAAGTCCATCTTGAGAAGCAAGAGCTTGCAGGGCCTCAGCAGCAAGGCTCCTCTCGCGGTCGCAGAGGCAGAACATGGCAGAGCACATGTAGACTAAGATTGTAAGAGGAGACCGGCCGACGAGCTACCTTTGATACTTCTTCATTGCAAGAAGAGGCGCCCTACTTTCGGCCTTCTTGACGTCTGAGATTCTGACGCGTTGGTACTGTAGTTGTGCCTTTGAGAAAGATGGTTTCTGTCATTCGTGTAGACTGTAGAGCAGGAGATGGCATATGCTCGCAGTGCTTAACTCAGCAGGGTCGGCTGTATGACAACATTGCTCAACATCGTTTTCTGGACACTTTCATGTCGTGCTGAGGTGTGAAGCGACGGGTAACTTTCGGACAAGCTGAAGCACGTGAGTACCGCGTGCAGGTGGGCTTCTTTTCTCGCTATATCATGTAGCCCTGGACAGAAGCATGCCGAAAGCAGAAACTGTGGGCAACTGAAGCTGCGGCCCATGTTTCCTTGTTTCCGCAAATGGAAGTCACCCTCAAAACTTGTTTGTTTGTGCGAGGCCTTGCGAGGCCCCAACCACGGACAAAACCTGATAGGGCCCACTGCCCACAAAGCCGAATGCAGACACGCATCGCTTACACGGCGAAATTCGGCGAACGAAACATATACGTTGCGTGACACGATTTGTCCATTTATTTCTCTGTTTAGCTGCAGGATGGGTCCAAAAGCAAGGAGCACTGTCTAAGCCTGACCTCCGAGGCCCCATATAGGTGCTCCCAGTGGTGGCAGCGGAAGCAAGCAAGAATAAAGAAGAAGACGAAGGACAACAAGAAGAAGAAGAAGAAGAAGGAGAAGAAGAAGGAGAAGAAGACGAAGAAGAAGAAGGAGAAGAAGAAGGAGAAGAAGAAGAAGAAGACCTGAGGGGTGTGAGATTTGTTCAAGAAGAAGAGGAAGATCACTCCTGTGATGGCAGATGACACAGTCGCGGAGTTTCTGACGGCTTGCTTTGCTCCGCAGCGACGGCAAGCTGCACTGAGCTTCCGGAATCAACAGTGCTGTAGATGGTAACATCGGTAGCGTTGGTCCTGCAGTTAAGACAGTTGCTGTGAGCGTTGTAAACGCGAACACCGCACCAGTCGGGTTCAGAATGTGAGAGCTTTGCTAGATCCCTCGTGATTGTCCAAGAAGCATCAACTCACAGGATGCAATGCTCAAACACTTGAAGTCTCAGAAGGTCTAATGGTATCGTAGGCCAGTTTGAGCTCAAGCCTTGCAGCTGTCTCATTGCAAAGCAATTGGACACGCTGCAGCCACTGCCCTTGGAAACGATGGCTGGCCAAGATTCTTGTTACATTAAGTCGTCTTATGTCGTCTTGGTATCTATGAGTTACATGGTGTTACATTGAGTCGTCTTGGTACCCATGAGTTACATGAGTTACTGCTTGGCTTATCGTTCCACGAGAAAGTGTGACCGCCTCGCGAAAGTGTCTGAAAGCGGACGTAGACCCACTTCGAGTGGCCGTAGTAAAAGGCTTTTTCCCAAAGTCGCAGAAGCCGCTTGTGCACTTCTGTACATGTCCGCTTGCAAGTACTCCGCAAGTACTCCGCAAGTACTCCGCAAGTACTCCGGTTCCTCCAGGTCCCAGACGAGCGGTTGGACAAGCTGGCCTCCCTCGCCAACTCCGAGAAGGTGATCAACGAGGTCAGCCCTCTGGCGTACCTGTTCCCACAAAGACAAAGAAAAGGCAGAAAAGGCAATGCACAGCCCTTTCAAACTTTCAACTTGAGAAGCCCTCTGCAGATGATCGAGTACGTTGACATTGCTGGACTTGTGAGGCACTGCTGAATGAGTGGCTTTTGCAGGTGTAAGACTCTCCTGGAGCTTCGCCAGGGGTGCTTCCAAAGGAGAGGGCCTGGGCAACCAGTTCCTGGGAAACATCCGCAACGTAGGCCATGCCTATACCTTCCTACAGTACTTGAGATATAACATGCCCACGCTTCCCAGCGGCCATGTACGTGATTGGACATGCATGCCAAGCGCCCATCGTGTGCAGATGCAATTGTGCACGTTATTCGATGCTTTGATGACGAGAATGTTGGGACCTTAGTGGATGCAGTGTCAATTTGATATTGTCGGGCGAATGTGACATGCGCTCCGCCTATGCACCTATTTGGCCAATGAAGCTGGCAGGAATTACATAGTTCGCCACTTCGCGCCATCGCATTTATGCCTATGCAGCGCAGGTGACTCATGTCGATGGCAGCGTAGACCCCGTTCGCGCAGCCAGTCCAAAGAAGCAGTGCATACGCACATTGTCGCACATTGTCGCACATTGTTTCAGAATTAATTCACTGTAATGCCCATGGAGCGGTATCGCTCCATCATTGACATTTCCAAGCTAAGGATATTGAAACCATCAGCTTGGAACTGGTCTTCGCGGATGCTGACCAGGTGCACGTAACAACTGCATGCCGAGGACATTCGGATGGACCTTTTCTCTCGCTGTGCATCCTGCCCAGTGTGAGAAGCGCCTGAAGAAGGTCGAACGTGAGGTGGTTGGCCAGGCCGCGCATGCTAGAGGCTGCTAGAGCAGCCACAAAATGCTGGAATAATTTTGTCGATGCAGGTGCAGTTCAGTTAGGTAGAAGCCGGTAGAAGCTAGCTGGCTGCTAGTGTAAGTATTGACTGTTAGCGATGGTTCGCCACGGTTAGCTGTCAGAGGACACCTACAGTCACCGAGCCACCAGGTCAAAGGTGCAAAGGAAGAAAAGGAGGTGCTGGATGGAAGGATATGGAAGGTCGGGGTTCAGGCTTGCAGAACAAGTGCTGCTTCCAGGCTTTGCAGAAGGTATTGGAAGTGCTGGAGGCGGCACTTTGCGTGAAGTTGCATCGCCTAATTGTTTCCAAATTGTTGCCGAGATATGCCGAGGAGGGCAAGCCAGCACGCGCAGCAAATCTATCAGAGAAGGAGGAGGATGCTCTGAAGGCAGTGCTGTGGCACAGCAGCTGTGCAGTGCTCATGCTCAAACCTATAACGCATGTGATGCTGTTTAAAGCTGCTTAGTACTTTTAGTGATATTTAATTTAGTGTGGTTAAATTATATTCAACATGCTATTTCATGAGATTCAGTTCTATTGGATGCTATTCAATGCCACTGTTTTGTGGTGCACGCTGGCATGTCAGGACTTGTCACTGCTTTCGATGAAGCCTGTGATTTATGCAGCAAACGTCCCGGAGGCACTTGTTGAGCCATGGCTTTGGCAGCTGTTTCGTTTGGCCGATTTGGCCGATTTGGCCAGGATGAGTTGGCAGAGGGCAATGATTATGTCAAGGCTTCATTTCTCTGTGCTGTCTTTGCCTCGAAAAGCTACGATCTTCATGGTTGTATGGCGTTGTATGGGGTGCAAGTTTTTTGTAGCAGGCCGTCCAGGACTTCGCCAAGGAGACGGGTGATCCGGTGGTTGTCGTGTCAGCTCAGGTTGAGGCCTGAAGCCATGAAGCATTTTGATGCCATGGCATGGTGAACGGGCTGTGATGGCCCTGCGTTCAGAGATGGTGGGTCGCTGTGATTCGCTGTGTAAGTCTTCGTGCGGGGAAGTTCGCAAGTAAGCCTCCAAACTTTGGCCCAATTGCAGGCTTGAGGCTGGGTGGTTTAGGGGAGACGTTCGGGAGTCGTTCGGGTCCCTGAGCGGCCGTAGCCACACTGGGGCGAAGTAGAGCCCGCGCGACGTTGGAAGAAGCTGCCAACTCAAAGCTCTAACCCCCAAGTTGGTGTTCCAACACAGACGAACCCTGATGGCGTGTCATAGAGTTTGCAGCGACAGAGCAGGTCAATGCCGAGGCAAGACATGACTGCTATAAGCAACGAAGAGAAATTTTAAAAGCAGACTCTGGAGATCTCTCAAGCATCTGCAGCCCGTGCCCTCCTTACCGACCGCGATGGTCACGACGCAATCGGCCAGGGCATGCGAGGGCTAAGCGGCTGTTTGTTCTGTGAAGGGGCCCCATGTCGGTGAGCTAGGTCCAGCCCTACTCCTAGTTTTTGAAGACCACCGCAGCAACACGATGAGTCCAGTCGAGCACAAGGGGCATACGCAGCAAGCGCAGTAGTCACCTATGAAAAGCCCGCAATCATACTGCACAGCAAATACAATGACTCAATCCTTGGACCCGTCCTGCGACCATGCCTCCCCACGCATCGTGAACGACAAAAAACTGTCCGTGCGGGCATCAAGTACTCATCAGCTACTCAACCTGGCCCTGTCTATCGCTATCTTCTGCAGATTCGGCAGGCTGAGCTGAAGTCTTTGGATGCAGAAGAAGTGCAAGACTATTTGGAGTCATTGGGGGTCAAGGACAGCAGCATTCGGAGTGACACTGGAAAAGGAATCTCTTCCAGCCTTGCCTTCACCAGGAGAGTGGCTGTGGCAGCTTGGTTCAGGCAACATACAGGCCGGGAAACTATCATCTCCTTCTGCAATTTGCATTCGAGATATTCGAGTCGCTGCTTCTCTCACAGGACGCTCGGACTTCGTACATACTTCACTTGCGGGCCGAAGGATGGGGCATTGAACCCATGGAAGATCTGATCATCTGATGATTCTTTTCTGATGCTCAGTGATGCTGCCAGCAAGGAGACGCGGGCGTGGACCATCCACGCGGGCTGGAAAGCCCCGAAGGTGCCGCTGAACCACCTTCACGGTTCGTGTGGAGATTTGTGTGGGGAGCTTTCGGTTCATTTGGTTCTGCAGCTGGGATGTTGTGAGGCCGCCGGCGTCATCCACACAGACTTTGAGAAGGGCTTCATCAAGGCCGAGCTGACATCGACTGAGATTCTGCAGGACATGTGACAATGACTGAAGTTCACTGAAGGCTGCAACAGTCAGCTACGAAGACTTCGTCGAATGTGGTTCAGAAGAGGAGACGTCTTTGCATCTCGTTGCGCTGCAACGTAGCAGGGGATAAGAAGAGCAAAGAGGGCCAAAGCGGCCAAGGCCGCAGTTGTGTGAAAAGACGCTGCAGGCGGCAAAAGACAAAGGCAAGCTTCGGATTGAAGGGAAGGAGTACGAGGCAGAAGAGCCCTCGGTTCTCTGGGAATCTTCTCTCTTCGTTCTCTTTGTTGGTTCTACCATCCCTTCCTTCTCTCTCTCTCTCTCTCGCTCTGAGAGTGGCTTTCTGTGCTCTGTGAGAGCAGCGCAGGTGCAGGAAGCGGACGTGATGCACTTCCGATTCAATTGAGAGCAAAGTCTCCGAGGGTTTGTGGTTGTGTGTTTTCGCCCTTTATAACTTCTTTAACATTTATCCAATTTTCGATTTCGATCCGGCTGGATCCTCTCTCCTTTGGGGGCTGTTGCCCGGCAGGCATCCTCTATGCCATGACCCGCTTAGCGGGACAAACTTGGCAAGCTTGGGATGAAAAGAAGGTCCTCAAGTGGCAGTTGGTTTGCCTCACATGCTGACGCACGTGACGCACGTGACGCACGTGCTGCCTGTGGGATCTACGAGGCAGCTCACCTGTCGGCACCGTGCAGCATCCTGGCACTAGATGGGACAGCACTTCTCACCCACAAGCAATGTAAGAGCCATGGTTCGCCGCAAGAAGTGCAAAACAAAACGAAGTGCAAAAAACCCATGAGGCTTACCCTTCAGCAGCCAACACCGCACGCGAGAAAGTTCCAGGCTGACGTCACGGTCTGCTCAGTCAAGAAGCAGCTCTTGAAAGGCGACAAGTGATCTGTAGATCCAGTGTAGATCCCGACGTCGCACGAACATCCGATGAGCAGTCATGTCATTGACAACGGCGATGAAGTTGTGCCCAGATGTGGTGGACCCAGATCCCAGTGTGTTCAAGCCACGCAGTTTTAGCTTGCTTTAGCTTTGTCCGTCAGAGCTTGATGTTCTGCTATATTCCAGTACAACAGGGCAGGATTTTCTACGGAAGATGGCGGAGTTCTGAGATGGAATTTCTCATTCCAACTTGCGACAATCTGGGTGCAATCTGGTGGGGCGGTTAAAGCGAATTAAGCGCACCTTTTTTTGACTTCACAACTTGCGGAAGTGCACCGCCATCAGGATATGCATGCTGGTTTTGGGAACCTCCCAGCATCTTTTTCCCTTGGAAGGAGATACATACTAGGAAGTGATGGTGGTATGTGTCTCTCCGTTTAGGAGAAGGTTGCAGACTTGGATCATGTGCAAGACGGTGTTTGCTTTGCTCGGGTGGGGGTAACGTTGCGCAGAGAGTGAGGCAGCCAAAACAGAGACCAGCAAACTTTCGCACACAGCAGGCAGCAGGTAGGGAGGTTCCGGAGTTGCATCCCTGTCTTGTGAGGCCAGTCCTGGTGACTGGAGTGAAGGCAGGAAGGATGAGTTTTGTACTGGTAGCTGCTTAGAAGAGCGACTGCCGGGCTTTTTTGTTGAAGTCTTTTTTGCCGGGATGCAGGTGATGTGGCAGACTGTCCAGGACAGGACACATATTTGAGCGGAACATTTTCTCGCGCCTGGTTTTGAACAGGACTGCCGACAAAACCTTTGCCCCCGGTGCCAAGAGGCCGTTGCTACTGTCCATAGGTTCGGTTAGTTCGGTTTCATCACACGATCTGTTCCACAAGTTGCGCTTGTTCTGGTTTTTTCACGTGCGCAAACTAGCAGGTCTCAGTGCGGCTGAACTCTGCTGCTTCTGCTTCCAGGCGGGTCGAGGTTTGACAAGTGGGTCAAACGGCCTTGCTCATAGTGCAATATGAACAATCCGGTGGTTGGAAGCAAATCCCGGGAGAGAGCCAGTTCATTCAAGAAACCGCGAACAACGTCTGCGTTTTGGCTACCCAGGTGCTGCGAGCACATTTGGAGAGCCGGACACTTATTCTGCGAGCTCTCTTGCTGAACTCTGAACTCGACAGGTCGTGACATGAATGCCGTCAGGCTTGCCACTTCCACGCTTTCCGCCTAGAGCGGATCCTGGATTCAAGGCGTTCGGGTCTTGACGCGAGTGATCTTCGTCCGACATATGGCCTTTTCGTGGAGGCCCCATTGTTCGTCACTTGGCTGAAGCAACGCCGTGCCAGGACAGCCCATGCCTCGGCTTTCTGAAGACGTCACATCTCATAACGGTGCATTTATGGGGCGCCCAACACTTCGGAACAGAGGCGCATGATTCCGAGCTGGAGCTGCGCGGCTGCATCGGATGCTTGGAGGCAAGATATGCTCAACATGTGCTTCTGTCCTCAACACAATGTGACGATTCACTTATTGAAGCAAATTGCAGCCAATCCACTTCCACAGCGGCCTCTCTGAGTATGCCATACGAAGTTCGATGAAGGACACCCTTGCCGACGCTTATGGCCTCGCATTTGCATGCAGCTCATGAGCAATGGTTTGGGAGGACCGACGGTTCCCACCGGTCAAGCTAGACGAGGCAGCGAGCATAGGATTGGAGTGGCATGTTGCGACTTGGTGTGACTGCATGAAAGAATGCATGTAACTGCTGGCGATCAACGTCTCGAAGATGCCTCCACATCCCCAGTCCTGAGCCTCCAAGTCCCCGGAACAACACGGAACGGACCAACTGGAAGCTGGCTGCGTCTCAAAAAAAAAGGAACAACAGGGACCAACAGGGAATATCACGCAACATTGCAAGTATCTGCAAGGTGCGTCGGCAATTGCTACTTTTAAATGCCTGCCGTGGTAGCGCGACGGATGCGATGCGGGAGGGGGTGGGAGGGCGGGAATCGTATGCATAGTGCTAGCATGCATTCAGAGCCTTCGCACAAGAGCTGAGAGTTGTGAGTTGGAGAAGTTGGAGAAGTTGGAGATGTTGGAGTTGACAGACTGAGAGTTGAGATGACTGACAGTTGAGAGCGCGACTTGAGAGTGACATTGAACTTGCTCGTACGTCGTGGGTAACTTGAGCTGTTGCAAGTCTCCTACTTTGGCGGCAAAACTGCGGGTTGCCACCTGGGGCGCGGGCAAAATTTGTCCGCACTCGGACTCCAAAGTTGAGGCCGGGCAGCTGTATGGGACGCAAATGGACGCAACATTCTTCGAAGCTCCGATGTGGAACTGGTTCTCCTCACAGATCAGCATCGTGGTTCAGATACATGTATCCGACAGTTCAAGGCAGGATGGACCCTGTGACAACGAAGGGCCGAAGGGTACATGTGGGACGAAGGTGGGGGCACGAACGGGTGTGGGCGCAAGGAGGAGGGGGGATGCGGGAGAGAACATTCAAGATAGCAACTTAACAACGCAAGGCAATGGAGCAGCTTGCCAGGCTGGCCCATCTGGCCCTTTGCAAGGAAACAGCAGCAAATGTTGCTTCGAATCTACAAAGGTTTCCCTTGGGTTTGTTGCAAGCGAAGTAGCCAGGGTTGCGGCAGCCAGCAGATGCTTGCAGTGTCAGCAGGCTGCTCACAATTTCGGTGCATTTGTCGTCCAGGTGACGCTTGGGTAGGGCCGGGTTGGTGGGAGCAGCCAAGAAGTCAAGAAAGCAGCGAAAAGACTGAAAAGACCCGCCCCCACCCCAAGGATGCCGATAACCCCGAAAGAAACCCCAAGACAGTTGCAGGGGGTCAAAGGGGGCCCCAGGGAGGCCCGGGATCTAGGGAAGGGGGAACGCTTCAGTTTTCAATGGCGCCTTTTGGGGTTGTTTTAGCGCCCACACGGCATCGGACTGCAGCTCTCAAGCCAAGTTGGCAGCTCTCAGAGGGGGGTGTGATGGGTTGGTGCTCCCCTTGCAAGACGTGATTAATCCGAGCATCTGTTTAATTGGTCCCCCCCCCCACCACCGCAGTAAGAAAGGCAGGGCGCCGCAATACTAAGACCATGGCAATGTATTGATTCTCTATTAAAAACAATAGGAATGTATTGAAAACAAAAGGAATGCATTGAATCTCTACTAAAACTGAATGGCAAAGTGTTGAATCTCCATTAGAAACAACAGAAACTTAGATTGAAGAGCAGAGTATTGAGTATTGTTCTCTATGAAAAACAATAACGCCCCCCCGGAAATTTAAAAGTGGTATTTCCCCATACGAAAACCCCCGTAATGGAAAGTAGTCTTGCAGCCGGATTGTCGCTCTTTAAATTTGGAGGTATGAATTAAACCATAATCAAACAGATGCTCGGATTAAGTCTTCAACAATATGGGCTTAGGACTGTTTCACGTTTTTCGGTTTGTTCTCCGAGGTACCAATGACCAAAACGCCGAGCAAGCAGTTTCAAAGCCAGGTAGAAGGTATCAAAGAGTACCTTTGAATCCTCCAGGGCCTGGCCTGAAATTGCTTTGTTGAATGGGCAAGAGTAGAGGGGATGTGTCTTAAGAAGATGTATGAGGAAGGTTCGTTTAAAGGAGGGATGTCTTAAGGATGTTTTGCAGCGGCTGCGATGCCTCAAAGCTTCCACAAGAAGCTCCCAATGGTCTGTCGGGCTTTGATCGCTCTGGGGTAAATCCATCAGAAGCTCCAAAGCCTGAAGCACTTCGTCTCGACTGAGAACAGAGAACCTTCTTTGTTCTTACCGTTTGCTCATCTCGCTCCCTTAGACCGCTAGTGTGTAAGCCCCTTGCGTTACAGCGCACATGCACGCCGACCATGTTTGGCAGTGACAGTGCTTTTGAGCATGCGTGCTGCATGCTTGCATAGCGCCTTGCATCCTGCACGAGGTTCCTTCTTTGACTTGCAGAATATCGATTTTGCACCAGTTTGAGCCTTGCGCGCATGCCTTTGATTGGCAAGTTGGTGTGTCGTTGCCCCAGTTGTCGTGTTGGCATCATCAGCCAACTGACTCAGTTTCGTCATCTTGTGAGGCATGGTGTGTTGCTCAACTTCTCGGACTCTCACGGAAGGTGCGTCGCATGAGGATCACTTTGCAGTAGCATTTGTTATAAGGTATAAGTGTACTCGTGGCCGTGTACTTTTTTTGCACGCTTTTAAACACAGTAGGCCATCAAGGCATCGTATCATTCCCGAATCAGTACTGCCGACATTTTGAAAAAGGTAGGTCACCCCAAGCTGCCCTCCTCTCCCCTGAAAACAAACCCATCATAAACTGTTCCTGGCCCCGTCTCAAGACCCATCATGTAGCCTTTAGTTGTGGCTTCAAGGATCGGATTCAGCGTACGGGTAGAGAAGAGGTGGTAAGATTCCATGATTGACAGCACCCACTTTACGAGGTGTATGCCTCCATTTCAAAAGCAGCACGCTAGTAGAAATGAACGCCCAGAAGAAGAACAGGCCAAACAGTAGCACAACAAAGCTGCCCAACATCAATTTTGCCTGGGTTTTGACACAGGCGCTTTTCCGCAACGTACTTGCCAGAGGTGGCCAAAGAGCACGGTGTGCCGCTTTCAAGATGTGTTATGAATGTTATGAGTCGTGGGTTTCATTGCCGAAGTATGATGCGATATTATGCAGTATGCGAGGTATGACTCGCGAAGTTGCCATCCGTGAGCTCGTAGCAAAGTCAGGCTATTCAGGTCCATGCAACCAGGCCCGTGGCTTGCAAATGTGCATTGACTGTGCAATGACTGCATTGACTGCATCTGCGTTCACACCTCAGATTTTGTTGGCAGGAAATTCTGGATTGCTTGGAGGTTACTCGATACCAAACGATAGCCGGCATCCAAAGAAAGTAAGGGTATGCAAGGCAATGCAAGGGTGTGTTTGCACTTTGCTTTCAACCGTTGAAAGGTGGAAAGCCTAGCTTACCGAGACATCGGTGGATTCCTTGGAACGCGTTTGACGTGACATCTTTAGGTGGTCCTGCCCACAAGAGGCCTAGTTAGGCCTTTACTTACGGAGATGGGCGATGAGCCTACTGCGATGAGTGACTGATGCTAAGGTCATGTATTGAGTTGGTAGCCGGGTCGATGTGTGCCGACCCGAATTCGCCAAAGAGGTGGCTACCTTGGAGTGTTTGCGCAAAGCAAGCACATGCAAGCAAGCAACACAGAGCGACACACGCAGCATTGCAGAGTCCCTGCGCAGCCTTCTTAATAGTGCACTTCCCGTCAGCTTTCAGCTTTCAACTTTCAACGGTGTGAGTTTGTGGGATTCGTGTGGGATTCGTGTAGGATTTGTGTGGGATTTGTGGACGAGGCGGAACATGCAAAAGGGCGCTGGCACTGTCCGCGCTCGTGTCTCAGCTGAGTCTCAGCCAAGCCCTTAAGCCAAGCCCAAGGCTCGTCACACCGCGTCACACGCAACCCGTGCAGAAAGATGCCGAAACGTACAGATGTGGGTACGCCAATCACGTGCGCGGATGAGAAAGGAATTTGGCCATGCCTTTCGCATGGGAGAAGTTGTCAACTGAAGCCGGAAATCCTTGATCAACTTTTGCAGGTTTGTTGGCGGAGCAAAGCTGTCGGCATGTAGAAGCTGGGACATGTTGACGTGTCACAGTGTTGACGTTCAGCTGTTCTTTGGTTCATCGCGGCCGTGGCTGGAAAGATCACGGTCCGGGGCTTGACACGGCAGCTTCGTGGCGCAGGAGAGTCAGTAGAGTGTACTCACAAGCGCCGCTGGACAGGGGCAATGGCGCCTGGCCAGTACTCCATGGATGCCAAGCAGCACACGACTCTTGGAGGAAGCATTGGATCAGATTGGATCAGGCCTTGGTGGGGAAAGGTCGAGATGATGTCCGATGGAGAATGTAGTTTGCTGTCCAATTCTGAGGGTAGGCTTTTCGGCGCGGGGGAACCCTCTCACATAGATTTGTGTGCCCATGCTGCGGTCAGCGATGTGCTGTCCATCAGGATGTCCCCTGTGGTGACGGGTGCGACAGTGATCGGCATGAAGTACAAAGACGGAGTCATTCTGGCGGCAGACACGCTAGCGCTTTGCTCTTAGAGTTTTCAGAGCATCTTCTGAAGACCTGGCAAGGTTTGGTCGTGCGATTGCTTAGTTTGGTTCGTCCAGCGGATTCGATGTCAGGCTTAATCTTTTTTGAGCTGAAGTGCTTAGCTCTGTCCGATGATGATGCCACGCCCAAGCTCCATGACGACTCGCGGACAAAAAATCAAGGTCGTATGGCAACGAAGCTCGATACAAAGATGTGCCTGGACCTTGGGCCCTGGGAAGGATCTCAGGAAAGGCTTTCATTCAACGTGGCCTTTGGCCCGTAACAGCCAAGGTGCCGATTGAAGAAGATTGGTGAATACACCTTGCTAGGTCATGGCCTCGAATTCAGCTTCAGATCAGAGTTGGTGAATGTTGGTGAGCTTCAGCAGCGTTTTTATCAGTTTTGGGTTCACAGAGTTGAGCATGTCACGTCAAGTTCACCGCGTAAGCTGGCAACGCCGCAGACGCACTTATGTGATCGTATTTGCGATGCGTCGTCCCTTTGATTGTGATCATGTTTTGCCCTGCAAAGCTCCCTTCGTCGTCCTACCTGGTGCTACCCAGTACTTCCTAGCTAGTACATGCAGATGCCCGCTCCCCCACACCCGTCCCTTCCCTTCCTCCCCCCCCCCCCCACTCCTCTCTGCCCCTCCCCAAAAATTTAGCTTGATTCACTACCCCCTCTCGCGTGTCGTCCAGGAATGTCGAGTCAAAAACAACATTCCGTGCCATGATGCTATTAGCATTGAGAATCGCGTCAACAAAACGAATTGCGAACACGACCTTGAACAACAAACCCCTGCTGCAAGAAGCGTACGGGGGGTTACGGGGACCACCTCTGAAGGAACAGGAATGTAAGATGTGTGTGACCAGCTCAGGTGCTGGTGGGGAGATCAGTGATTTCCAATACTTGAGCAACCTTCTGGATGAGCTGGCTGATGAGGCGATCCCCGAGGACTCTGATGATGGAGCAAAGCACAACCACGAAACTGGAAGGACTGGTTGCACGAGGACGGCTGCTCAATGGGCACAAGCCTCAAAGTGTCCAGACAGACCTCACGTGATCACGTGAGCCCTCCGGTCTTTGAGGTCCGAAGGAGTATTCTTCCTACATTGGCCGCGTTATGTACAATCGGAGAAGCAAGCATCTTGGCAGCATCTTTTTTTAATTGTAAACGCTTGCGCGCGCCGCCTCGGCAGCCGGGCCGGCAGGGCTCAAAAAGAGGTGGAGGGGTCCCAGAAAAGGGTCTGAAGGGGGTTTTCAGGGGGGGGTTCCCAGGGGGGTCCGGGGCGTCCAGGGAAGGTCAGGGGGGGTTCAACAAATTTCGTGCCCTGTATAGGAGACGCCGACAGGCGGCATCAGTTTGCAGCTCCTCCAGGGGCGTCCCACAGGGCGGGGGGGGGGGGGGGGCTGCGTCACGAAACTTGTCGGGCAAGCCGACGCGAATTTCATTGTTGAAGGACATTTGACGGGCTTACCGGTTGGCCGCAGGTTCAATCCCTTATACAATCAATTCGTGGTGGTGGGGAAGAAGCAGGACTCGTGAGTTGTGGTCGCGATTGCATGTTTGTTGGATCCATGCATCTTCTTGCCAGGATCAGGCCCCACACTTGATGTACGTGGACCATCAAGGATGCCTAGGGAACATGCAATATGTGTGGTGGCAACTTGAAAAAGAGGGGTCGCCCCAGCTGTCCAGGAACTGCTTTCGAGGAGGACTTTGTGGCAACAGGATTTGGAATGCATCTGGGAATGTCGGCTGCCTAGCGGACTTGAACTGCTTCTTTTCATCGGCACATGTTGATCCGTTCGCACTCCAGACCCCTTCTCCGCAACAACTGGCGACCTGATATGAGCCGGAACCTCATGCGGACCCTCAACCTGATCGGAACCTCTGTGTTCGGCACGCGCAAAAGCCAAGGCCTAGACGAGGCCAAGGCTTTAGTGACCAAATGTCTGGAGGTTTGCTTCTATCGTCTGCAGCTTAAAAGGTTGCCAATCACAACCTGAACTGAAAGTCAGCGTTGCGTGAAGTCTGAGGCGATTGCAAGGCATACTGCAAAATTCAGATCGGCGTTTGCACGGGCACCACGGTCGGGGACCCACTGCCTGAGATCAATTCGAAGTGCAGTTTGTCACTATTCTCAATGCTCTTTGTTTCCATGCTCAATGTGATTGCCGCGTTTCAGTGTTGGGCTGAGAAGCCCAGTTGCTCGATTACACTCCAACATCCGAGACCAACTAACTCAAGGAAAACGTTTCTCAAGTGAGATCCACCCTTGGGTTCTAGGGCTTCAGTGTTTTTTGGTCTTGAGTTTGTGAAAGCTTATGTATTAAGTTTTTGTTTCTGTTTTCGGCTTTCAGGGTTTCTTTGTTTGTTTTGATGTACTTTGTGTCTTGGGGACTTAAGTAGAGCTTGGGGTTCGCAGGGCTTGCGCTCAGATGGTTCGGGAGCCGAGAAGTTCCTCCCAAGCAGTCTGGGAGTCTGGGCATGTCTGGGCCATTAAAGAGGACCCCTGAGCACATGCGGCTCTAGCCAAGCCATGCTCTTGAACTTACAAAACGCCGCAGCGTGGTGGGGCAAAGCTGAGAAGTGTTACCTGTGTGAAGTCTTGTCTCCACAAAGGCTCCTGCTGGCAAAGCCGTCACTAGTTTGATGGACAAGTGGTTGTTTGAGACTTTTCGAACGGGCTGCTCCCGCAGAGTTTACGTTTCACATCATTATCGTGAGGGCAACCAGAACAAAAGCGTGCAAAAGATGTGAAAAGAAACCACCCATGCACGTTGGCATTCACTCTGGGTCTCTGATCTGCTGCAAGCAGCTTGCAAGCAGCTTGCAAGCAGCTTGCAACATGCTCGCACCCCACTTCTGAGGGCGGTGCCAGAACAAGACATGTGAAGGCACGTACATGCCAACAGACATGAAACAGCCGCCAAAGTCATTATCGTTTAGGGTGTCGATGGTCGTCGTTTCCTTTCTCTTGCTGCAAATGACCAAAGTGCTGCGATTACTGGGTTTCTCTTCGAATTGGCTGATTCCTGTTGCATACTTGAATCTGACTCAGAGTGGATCATCCGCATCAAAGTTGGTACCACTGACAGCGAGGTTGAAATCAGCCCTCCAACAACCATCAATCATTTCTGGGGCTGCAAGCTCAGCGATGCAAACCACAGCTGATAGAACCCTTGGTTCACGTGACTGGTCAATAAGGACACGGAGCATGGACGGAACGTCGCCTGGAGGACGGTGTCAAGATCATGTCAGCATGTCTCGGGATCGCCGAGATTGGCACGGCACTGCGGGGATGGCTTGAGGAGACAAGTGATTCCACAGGAACGTGGTGAGAGCAGCGCCTTAGTTTCTAGCACGCTGCACAGTCAGTTTCACGGAACAGCGCTCGCTCTCCCCCATTTGTTGAATGCAATCTGAGCTGCTTGTTTGCACTATGCCCTAGCCCTTTGTTTTATGTTGAAGCATGCCTACGCCTATACCCGGACTAGCACACCCGCAGCAGGCAACGCACAGGCAAGAACCAGCCGGCAAAAAAAACACACGCCACACTGTCAGGGCAGCCACTTTAGCGTGAGACTTCTGGCTGATGGACCGATTGGCAGTGACTGGCTTAAGCGGCTTAAGCCTTAAAGCAAAAAGCGTGATGCTGGACCGCCACTGCACCTATCTACGCAGTGCGAGATCCTGACAGGGTTGACCAAAGCCTTCCGAAGCTTTGCGCGTGTTCTTCTTTGTCGCTCTTAAGTCTTTTAAGAAAATGCAGAGAGGGATCATTCAGAGAAGCTCTCCTTGTAGTGTTTAAAACGCCCACGTAGGCGCGTCCACTGGTCACGCCATGGCCTTCGCTTCGGCAGAAGCTTGGAGATTCTCCCAGGTCTCATTACCCCCTACTGTGAGGGAATTTTGTCACTATGTACTCGCATAGAAGCAGTTTGCTTTGTTTGGTTTTGGTCTTCATTTCTGGGTGGCTGGGTATCATGGAAATCGGAAAGTTCGGCCGAAGACGCCTTCGTGCTCTGGCAGGTGCATCAACCGACGGCCTCTGACAGAACGGCAGCGAAAAGTCGTTGTTCCAAAAGCGCTCGTGATGGTCTCTCTATGTTTCTCTCATTGCATGCCTGAGCGCAAGGGGGCCCATCGTTTCGTGTGCAGATCCGATGCCGATCTCGAGTTCGCAAGCTCACTGTGGCGTATGGGGGGCTGTGATGCCGCCAGTGTTTCGGTTCTTGCCAGGCAAGTAGCTGCAAACTTGCAGTTCATAAAAAGACTTCGCCCCGGTTTTCTTCCAAGCCCACCCGAGTTCACCCAAACCCCGTACGCCATGGATCATTGGGCAGTACCCGCAAAATCGCAGTGATGGAGCCTCTTTGCCTTGGTGGAACATGGGATGCTGCCAATCGCATTAAGAATTAAGAGTCACTGAAGTCATATATCTCACGTTCAGCAGGCGTTCTGTGCTGCCTTGTAAAATGTTCTGACAGTCCAAGGTTGTTCCCCTGCTCGTCATCTTGCACTGACGAGTGCAGCAGCAGAGGTTACAACTCTGAGATGTTGTGGGTTTTGCGATGCGCAAAGGCATGCTTTGCTGGCTTGCTGGCTTTGCTGCAAGGAGATGGCGAATGGGTTGCTTGCTGGCCGGAATCGCAGGGCGATTCTGTGATTGAGCTGCATCCTCCTCGTGCGGCAGTGGAGCCTGAGGAGCAAGTGCTGAGTCTTAATGAGTATTATGAGTATTCGGCGCATCATGAGCAGACCTTTTTGGAAACCGAAGAGCCAGCAACAGGCAGCTAGGTCAAGTTGTACTTCACGCATCGCCGAACACAAATTGCTACTGCGCCTCAAGCCTTGACCGCTACACCGCATGCTCAATCCCTCAGCCGTCACTTCCAAAGCCCAAGCTCCAAAGCCCCCTTACACTGGGGAGAGTTGAAATGGGGACGCCTGACCCGGAGAAACGAGGTCTCGGGAATCGCGCAGAGAATCCGCAAAAAGTGCCCGCAGAAAGTGTCTCAGCTCTGCGGAGCTCTGCAGAGCTCCGCAGACTCCCCGACAATCCCCCGCAAAGAGTCCTGCAGAGTGTCCAATCATGTCCAATCCATTCCAATCCCAGAGGATCCGTACAGAGCACATATTGTTCATCTAATGTTCGAAGTAAGTGGATTAGTATATGTTTTTGCTAAATGCCGAGAGACCAGGCTCGAAAGCTTGAACCCTTAACCTGAACCTCGAAATTTATGTCTGAGGCCTTTTGTAAGCCGAACATGGTGCAACATCCAGCGTTTGTGTCGTGTGCCTCAGGAGTATCTGCAGGTATCCAATTTGCCCGCACATGGTGCCTTCGACATGGAAGATGGTGATAGGTGGTCTTAGAACCGATTCTCGATGTGTTTTTCCCGCGCTGATTTGGCAATCATATTCTGCTTGGTGCATCGGCCCGCGTCGGCACATGCACATTATCCAACCCCCGAGGTGTGCCTCCGCCTCCGCCGGACCAGAGCTGTCACAGCTTATCCCAAAGCTCAAACAAATGGGATCGCAATGATCGCAGCCTCAGCCGACAAGCCACTGCCGTTGTAGGCGCCTTGCATGTAATTGGATTCCTGGAGGGTCGCTGAGAGTTTTTCTGTTTCATAGGTTCGTTTCCATGGATAACACGTCGCGAACCCCCATGAAACCCCACAACATCCCGCGAGAACTCGTTTGGCGCAACTGCTGGGTCTAGGCTGTGGTCGGCACGGCCGGAAGGCGTGGCGTGGCGGCGTAGCGGTATCCGAGACAAGGCTAACAAAATCAAGCCACGCTGCCCTGGTTGAGGACGGCGTCCACTGGTGCATGTAGTCGATGTGCGATGTGTCTGACAGACGATAAAGAAAGGCATACGCAAAAACAAGAGAGCAGCACCAAAGGGAAAGCAAAGGGCCACCAAGGGCCAAACGGGCAAAATCGGCAGACTCCATGCTCTCCGTGCTCCATGGTGCTGCGTTCTAGATCCGCCTTTCTCGTGCCAATTCGGCCAAACTCTACACTTCTGTCACAAATTAAGCCTGGAGGCAGACCTAAAGGTTGAGGCCAACAGCATATGAGAGACTTGTCATGTCGTGAGTATGTGTGATTCGTACAGTGCGCAATGCACACCGCTACTCAGGTGCGCTTGTAATATGCTTCTGCGTGGTTTGTCTTTGACCGAAAGTCCGAGAGCTAAGGCTTCAATGAGATTGCGAAGGAGAACAGCCAAGAAGAGATCGAAGATGATGCCAACTGCTTGCCTCATATTCTTAGGCATGGTCCTTCTTGACTGTACACGAACCTTCGGAACCATGCGTCAAAGACATGGCGCTCTCACCCGGGATTGATTGGTTTGTGCAGACGATCTGATGCCATGAGCGAGCTGGACCTTTTGGCTGCAGTCGAAGAGAAGCAGGCTAACATGTCATATGCATTTCCCCTGGAAAAAAGCCTTCGATCTATGGCAGTCTAGCCCGGTACTACTTGCCAGGTGGGTGCGCGGCTTACAGCAGCATTGTCCAAGGCTTTCTCCAGGCTGACCTTGGGAAGCAGGCCCTTCGGCCCTTCTTGCAAGTTCGGATGTCTTCGAAAGTCTGCCAGACGTGGAGAACACTTGAGCACGTACAAATGGCCCTGGATGATCCTCCTGCAGTTGCCTTCGAGTGAGCAGTGCCCTTCTTGATTGCGACCGAGACAAGGTGCTGCGCGAGGCCCCGTGTCATCAGGATACCAGCTTGCCCACAATAACATGAGGGTCATTCGTACTGCTTTGCTGTGTTGAGAAGAGGTTCAAGATCAATTTTTTGGATGCTCTTTCTAGTGTCAAAACACTTGCTTCCACAAGCTTCGGTGGGTTGTCCGTACTGTGTGCTGCTTGCCGCAAACTTCTTGCATCGTGGAGTGAACCCTGTCCATCTCTGTCCATCTCTGTCCATCTCTGTCCATCTCTGCCCTCCTGCCCGTGGACTGCCTGGTCGCAGCTAAAGCTTTAACATGCGTTAATGATGTCAACCGTTGCAACGCCGTTGGTTGGTTTGGCAGACATTGGTCTGTGGCATCCTTAAACCTCTGAAGTTCCTCTGAAGGCCATCTTTGGAGACTACTTGGCAGCTGATGGGCCATTGCCTTGGTCTATGTCAATGCATGTTAATGCCATCGATGCCGGTTGGGAAGCTCCTTTGTTTTGCTCATAAACGGGATGTACTCGGGAGGTGAGGCAGGGATTGCCGTCAGTGAGCCGTCAGCACTGCCAGGTCTGTGGATGCAGCAGCTTGGTACCGACATGTGCAGAATGAGCTTCTGCCACAGCGACCTGTGAAGAGCGGTGGCACCTCGCTTTGATATTGATTGCAGTTAACAAAGCATCGCGCGTTGGCACGGCGACCATGGTTTTCAGCTGGCACTGCATTTTGTACTTGCAGTGGATCTGCACATGAACTACCTCGAGCTTTACACAGTTGTAAAGACAGGCTTATTGGGGCACAAACCTCTATCACCATGAGTGCACAACATTCACCAGGTTTGCCCATGAATCCGCCCTTGAGACCCAACCTCTGTTTCCAAGCCACTAAGAACCCAATACAATAGTATTACTGCGGTAAGTTCACGCACGCGCATTAATAATATTATAATTGGGGGTTCTTTGTGGTGAGGAAAAGGGCGTACGAAGCCAACCACAAAGTCACCCAGAAATCCCACCACTTGTCCAACCGTGTAATAAGAAGACTCATGAACTAGGTGAACACAACCACTGAAACACCCCTATCATCACGGTCTTCCTGTCAAGGCACAAACAACCTCATGACGCAGGAATCCAACATCCGGGACTTTTGGAGCTAGAACTCGTATAGTATAAGCACTAGCCCGTATACTAATGGTGAACGAAGTGCACGCGTATGCTCTCGACACCGCTTAAGGATCTCGATTCTTGCTTTGCCCTCGCGGGCAGTTAACACGATGATGTGCACTGTTGCGAACTGGGTTCTCAATGCTTGCGAATTGCACCTCATGCTCCGACCGTCGGCATCGGAGCCAGTTGTTTCAAAGATGCAGCTTCTTGATTTAAGTAGACTGCGAGCGAAAATAGCGCCGAGCCGCATCCGTGTGCGATTCCAGTCGGGACCGTTGTCATTGAGACCACAAATTGACGAGTTGAGAAATGTTGAGAATCTCCTTACACGGTGCAGTTGTCCTGTGGAGCGGACACCCTTGGAGCTCCACGAAAAGGTTGCGGGTGCGCTTCATACCTTGCGGGACGCTATCTTCTCGGGAATACATCGGCGAGCTCGCCATCTGTTTGTTCGGTCACGTTTGTGTCTTTGCTTTTTGGTTTTTTAACTTCTTGTGCTGCTCTGCAGGCTGCTGAATTCAATCGCTTCTCTTGTCCTTCTCTTCATTGCTCTGCCATCTCTGCCTTGTCGCGCGCTGAAGTCTTGCGCACCTCGTTGTTGTTGCACTTTCCCTCAGACCCCCCTCTTCCTCTCGTACTTTCCTCGTGCGCGTCTCGTACTTTTCTTGCGCTCTGTGCGGAGACCTGGGAGTTGGTGTGTCTGCTCAGGACACAGCAAAGCCTGCAGCAAAGTTTGACTGCTTTCAGCTTGCTTTCAACTCTCTCCTCCGCGGGCTAAGATCTCCCCACGCGCAACGCGCGAGAGAAAAAAGCGCTGCGCAGAAAAAACAAGTTGTAGAAGGGCTCTTCCCGCTTGGAGTGTGGCCTGTGAGGCGCTTCAGGCTTGAGGCCAATGTGTTATAGAAACTCCGCATCTCTCTGCCATGTTTTGAGGTTTTCCCAAAAACATCTCGGATGTTGGGTTCTCGCGTAGGTTCAAAACGCGAGAGAGCGATGCCGGGGAATGGCGCGGGGGTGAAAACGAAACGGGGATGAAAACCAAGCAGGGATGAGAACGAAACGGGGGATCAGAACCGCGGGATGAGAGCGAAACGGGGTTGAAACGAAACGGGGATGAAGACGAAACGGGGATGGCGCGGGGATCACAACGGCGGAGCGAAAACGAAACGGGAAAAAACGCGACGTGGATGGCTCCTGCAGGGATGAAACGAAGCGGGGATGAAAACGAAACAGGATGAAAACATAATGGGGATGAAAACGAAGCGGGGATGGAGGACAGAGCTGGAGTGGCGCGAGAGCGGACTGCCACGCGTACTGCGGCGCGTCTGCGGAGCAGGAAGCTGGGGGATGACGCACGAAGAAAACACGATACCGCCATTGCACAGTCTACTCTTAATGCTTTTTACATATATGATGAGTTCTGGACCGGGTACAACCAAAGCCAACACACAATCTCAGTCTACATACTCTTCCGACAGACACGCCGTAACATGAGGTTTTTCGCGTCAACTAATCAACTACCCTGCGTCGCCTTATTGTCTTCTTGTACTCTTCTACAAAATGTGCACACGGAATGGATGTTAAAGTGGGGGTTTTCACTCCGGCACTGTTTTCATTCGGATTGTTTTTGGGTTCCTGGCTTGACCTTGTTTTTGAGGTTTGGGGGGTCTTGTAAAACTTTTGATGGAGACGGATGGGTTCTTCACGGTTCGTTGCAGACACTGTGCGGCTGGTGGAAAAGATGCAAAGCGGGTTGTGTGCTGGACAAGCTTTACGGTAGAGTTCAGACTTGGTGGAGCCGTTGTTGCTGTCGGTTCCACAGTGGTTCCACTACATGTACTCGCCGTTTGAACTGATCTGTGCGTCTTTGGCGATCCAGGAACATCTGCGACGATGTTGCGGCAGCGACAGGACCTTTTGAAGGACGTTCTGGAGGACACGTGGGCTTCGCGAGACAGGTCAATTGAGATGTCACAAAGCACGAGCACAGGTACACATATCATCCTCTCAATCTTGCGAGCCTGGGTGATTTTTCGGCTTGGTGGGCCGGGCACTGCGGCAAACTGAAGGGTCTGTTGGGATATTCTCGGGTTTTTTGCGAAGCTTGTAGTTTTGCACGCGAAACGCCAAGAAACTTCCAATCTCATGAGGGTATAATTCCAACAGAAGATGTATAGAATCGCCAAGAGTGGTCAACAACAAAGATAGAATAACATAAGCTATAAAGAATCAGTACAATTGTGAAAACCTTACGGAAGAGTTACGAAGATAAGAGAAGAACGAAGGATGGTGATTAAAGATATGTCAGATATGGTAAGGCATGTAATGTAACCAGGAGCAAAGAACTGTATGAATAACTGAACAAAGAGAGGTTGTACAATGATAAGTGAAATCTATTCTCACAGGCGAACGAAATGAGCGTGCGATCGTAGTTTCTGGCCCCTTGATGTTCATTGGATACAGGCTGGGTTTTCTTTGGGGAAGTCATGAGCTTTCTTGTCCTTTCCCATTTCTCCATTTAACATTATTTTCCCCACCTGTCATGCAGGTGAGGTGAGGGTTATTAGATTTTTCTTATGTCAGCCCCATCTCCTCCTCCTCCTCCTCCTCGTCCTTCTCCTCCTCCTCTTCTCATCCTTCTCCTCGTCACCTCCTCTACTGCCACATTTCCACGCCATCAGTGCCATCGTGCGAGAAGCATGCTATTTAATCTTCTCGTTCATGCTGCAAAGTTGTGAGTGTGACCAATTTCAAGTTACAGAGCAAAGGCCGGTCTCTGGTGTACTTTGATCGAGATCTGATAAAGTTGGGCTTGACAAGTCTACGAAGGTTGCTTTGGCGACAGGAGATTACCCGGCTGCGTTGCCTTTGTTACCAAATATCAAAGATGCCACCCTCTGCAATGGTCCCTGCATGGTGTCAACTTGCCTCACACAATGAAATACACAACGTGATGTCTGGCTGTTTTGACATGTCATGGTGGGGATTTTTTCGAAGTAAAGTAGTTTCCTTCTTACGTTTGGTAGAAAAGGGTTGGTGCATCCGTCGGCTGTAACAACCATACTGTGCACCAATGACAGAATGGGCCTGGAGGCTGCTAGAAGTCGACGGGTTTGGGAGGCGTCAGTGGGCAGTAGCGGTCAACTACACATGCTGCGCGAGCTCCCGATGTCTCTCCCGGCTCGAGGACACAAATCTTCCACATGGCTGCGGGGAAGTCGCAGAACTTGAGCGCCCGTTGTCTGAGCAACCCGGTGCCAGTGTGATGACAGCTTTAGCTGATAGTCACAGAGTGTACGGACAGAGTGTTCATAAGTTCGGGTCGCATGCGACAATATTCCATGCGTGGAGTATTCACAAGGTGCCAAGATGTGTTGTGACCTACAAGCAGCGCAGGGAGCTAGACCCACCTTCACAAGTCTCGCACCGGAGGGAGTAGGCACACAGTATAGACGAGTCTCCGAGTAAAGTAGACTTAGCTGAGCAATTCTCTCGTCGAAGCTCTCTATTCTTGCAAGGTAAATTGCACACGTACCCGTGAATGCCAAGGTACTGGATCAATTCCAGCCACAACTCGTACTTGCAGGCTACTTGGACTTGCAATGCTCCGCAAGGCTATTTGCGTTTGCGGTCGATTCCGATGCAAATGCAAAGCAACGAGTGAAGTCAGCACCAACGTAAAGCGCTCTTGTCATGGTTCTTCTGCAGTCGAACATGCAGGGCAATCAGCTCACGAGCACATCATCTACAAACGCAATTTCGAGCCTGCTGCACAATGGCTGTCGTGTCGTGGAGCTCGACGTATCTCGCTGGGGCAATAGTCTGACTGTCTCCCGTGTGTCTCCTTCTTCCCGCATTTTAAACTTTTCCTTATTGTAGCAGACTCCAGCAAAAAGTGAACGGAGGTATACGATGGAGCAAAATACGGCATGCAAGGCCTCTGCTGTTCTTAAGGGTATCAACTCGTATGCACAAGCTCGCACTGCCCTTAAGCTGCATCAGGCCCATGTGTGCTGCACGGCGGCACCGCCACAACTGCTGTGTTGTTCGAAGCCTGCCTGGAGGTCGGGCGCAACACGCAAGGCGGCGCATTGCTCAATCGTTACAATCGTTGTCATTCTGAAAGGCGATTCGGGACGCGGCTTTCGAGACTTCCCACTGCCCAGTCATCATCACCTTGGAGAACTACTTGTCCCCGGAGGGTCAAAGGCAGCGAGTTTGAAGCCGCTCTGACCGAGCCTGCCCGAGCTTCACGCCCAAGCTTCCAGAAATTCTGCACATGATCGGCTCAACTGGATGGGATACATTGAAATCATGCTGAGAGACACACACACACACCAATCGCTCGCGTTCCATAGGTCAATGTTTTACACAGGTCCCGATTTGCGCACCACAAGTTATTTGGAGAAATTCACTTCTATGTGCCTGTATACTACTAGCCCTTCCGAATCCCGCCTAACCTAAAGACATGGAAGGACATGGACATCCCTAAGGTCCTAGCCTGTGGCCCCGAAGCACCGCAGAATCCAAACCATACTTGCATCAGCCAGCAGCAGCGCGGCATGGAGCCGCCGCAACGGCACCACATACTCCAAAGCGGCCATAAATGAGAGATGAACGAGCAGCAGACCGAAATAAATGTAACCAAGGAGAAGTGCGCTTAAAAAATAGCAAGTGCAAGACGATTGATGCATAAAGGCTGTTCCGACACAAACGCAATACCTGTCATGTCAAGATGTCGAGCGAGGTGGAAATTCTGGGCTCAAAATTCACCGACGCTAATGATTTCTTTTGCATAAGCCAAGCCACTTTTACCCTTCCAACCGCTCAACAGCTCTGCTTGTCTCCACAAACGGCATGGGATGGCTGGGGCTTGAATGGGCTTGAACAGCTTGAGCCATGTCTGCCCACTTTCCAGCCTTTGGGAACGTTCGGAGGAACTGCACTAGCTGTAGGAGACTCAGACAGGTCATGCCCAAAACAAGCGTAGCATCACGGTTCGATCTCGGCAAGGACAGTGAGGAGCCTGTGCACCTATGTGCTCGAAACCTGCGTTCTGTTTTTTGTTGGACATATCTTAATTTTGGATTCTCTTCGTTTTGCATCGACAATTGTCGATGGAAGGCTTCTTTGCAACAAGAGGCTGTCTAGCGCAGCAGTTCGCAGCGCTCGCAACCTTGTTATGTTCAGGTTGACTAAGGTTATTGCAAGATTAGATATTGTAGCTATCTTCACTGATCATACAACATCAAGCTCACACGACTTCCCTCCCCTGAGGGACTGTGCGGGTCTTCTTCAGCGAGTGCTTGGAGATGCGCTCTACGTGCACCTGTAATTCCTTGAGTCATGCTTGTGCTTGCATCAACTTGCTCGGTTCTGCTGTGGCATGTACAGGATATGTACAGGTACCTTCAGAGATGGAAGACTGGCCATCTCCAGGAGAGCTTCACGACCGCTTCCTGCTTCGAGACAAGTCCTTTGGCTGCCTTGGCCGATCCGATGGCACGACTGCCATGTCGCAAATGTCGAGTCGAACAGACTGGGGAATCATCTAAACTTCTTCGTCGGCAAAGAGTGCTTGGCCATTCTGGCGCTGTCGTAATCAATGTGAGACTCCAGCAGGCCTGGGCACATAAGGTCTTGGCGACTGGAGGAGACTTCTGCCACTTGCCTGATTCACCATACAGTTGTCGAGTTGAAGTGCTGCCCCCCCGTGATTTCCTGAAGCACCTTGCAGATCCTTGCAGTGCCCCATCCGTTTCCATCCGGTTCCATCCGTTTGCGTGCTTTAACATGCTGAGTCTCCGGAGCAGATACCGGGGCGACAACCAGTGAGGGTTGCTGAGCTTCACCAGCACCTCCTCCGCACTTGGGTTGAGAGGTGCTATGAATTGCTATGCGATGCTAAGAGCTCATCATGACGTGGCGCAGTAGTGCGTATTGTAGAAACTGAGGCTTATCTCCATTGGCAATGCTACTTGGATCATGGGATCACCACGGTTTGAGGACAAAGGCTTAGTACAGCTTGATAACTTGAAACGGGGTCAGATGATAAGACCAAGGTGAAGTTCCACAGCTTTAAGTTGAGCGCGGAGTGGGCCCGGACAAGCTCTTCCTTCTCGGAGATCAAACTTTCGCAGATTCTCTCGATGCTGGGTAGAGACCATGGACACGCCCATGGTCATGCTTTGCTATTGGAAGTTCTGCCAGCCATCTACAGCATGTGCTCAGTGTCAGTTCCGATCCTTCCAAGGAAGTTTGGTGTTCAAGTTCCTGTGCTACATTTCAGCATCTGTATGAGGGCGAGGGTTTGGATAACATGCTCTTCCTGGCGCTGCTTTACTGCTGCTTTCTTCCATTAAGGCCATGCGAAGGTATACCTCTCGGCATATTGCGCGGATATATCCTGCGGGTTATCGCGTTGACTCCTCCAACTATGACCCCCAGGACGAACTCATGTGTCCACAGGTGTCCATATGCGTCCAAATATGTGTCCATATGTGTGTCCATATGGGTGTCAATATGGGTGTCCATATGTGTGTTCATATGTGTCATGCGCGTGTCTTTCCGGGTCTGTTCGAATGACCATGGCTTCAGCAGCAGGATGCATGGGAAGCTGGATGCCAGCTTGTGGCATTGAATGGCCAGAAGAGTAGCGTGGCCCATTGGTAATGGTTCAAGTATTTGCTAGCTGATTGCTGAAGCGTGCTCGCTCTCATGGGCAGTCTGCACTGTGACTGATTCTACGCTGACGCGCACCTCCCTCGACTCAACTGCAGGGCACGTTCAGACTGGAAACCCTACTCAAATGCTGCCGCAAACCAGAACTTTGAAATCTTTCAACGCCAAAACAGCCCTTAGCAGGTTCTTAGGAAGTCTCCGAGAACACCCACAAGGCCCCCGAAATACTCTAAGGGGTTCTGTCTATGGGCTGCGGGTCCTGAAGGATGGGGTTCCGAAGGGTGGCAGAAGAGACGCGGAAGAACGAGGAAAATGCCGGAAAAGATGCGGAGGCAGGACCACGCAAGCTGGCACAACTGCACGACCCCGTCCCAGATGTGCACCAAAGGATTTCCGCCCGAGCGTGGGAAGCTGGTAGGGATGAGGGTGGGCTTGGCCTTTTAAGAGGCGCTAAAGGCATGGAGGCCACACGATGACATGTTTACTCAAAGTGTTCATGTCAGGTCATGTCGTTCTTGTGAGGTGGCTTCTTCAATCCACTTTCATGTCGCTCTCATGAGGCGTCTTCTTCCATCCACATGCAGCCTGGCTCAACGCGGGCAAATTCCGAGGTGGGCAGTCTTCGCATGCCTGTATGCATGTGTCTGTTTTGCAGCTCAACACATTATGGGAACATGTAAAGAGCAGCTCCCAACACATAGAGATATGATAATTTCAACGCTACGCGACCTGCCTCGGCCTGGCCCAGCGCAGCGCCCGGCGCATGTTCGCGGGATCCGCAGCTGCACAGGGTCACATAGGTGTCCAGGGCAGTGCACGTAGCTTGCCTCGGGCTCGGCGAGCATGGCGCGGCTGTGCTTCCACGTGCGCTCCGTCCCTTGTCCCTTGGCAGTGGCAGCGTGTCGCTCCAGGAAAACCCTCCGCCTTTGAGCGAGGGGGGGGGGGGTGGGCGGGGGGTCCGGGGGGGGGTAGGGGGTCGGGGAGTCGGTGGAACAAAGGGGAAAAGGGGGGGGGGGGGGGGCCATGGTCCTGGTGAACCGTCCGACCCCCCATTTAAGGCATGGGGGGAGGATTTGGAGGGGGGTGCCTGTTCTCACAACCTATACACCTTCGGCCCGACGCCTCGGCGGATTAGGTGTAGTTCCGGTTCAATGTTTCATGCAGCTCCATTTCTTGGCTCCCCCCATTCGCAGGGAATGGAGGATGTGGATACATTCCAAAGCCGCCTCACCTACTTGGGCGGTCCGGGAGGCCAGAACCGCACAGGCGCGCTGAAGGGGAGACAATGAAAGAATATGGACCAGTGGCAAAATGTTGCAAAGAATATGGACAGGAATACGGAAGAATATGGAAGGGCCGATGAAGGGGGTCTCACGACATCTCACAACCGTGCCTGTAAGTCGTGTTCACTGTCCTTCGCGTGTATGTTGAGTTCAGCCGCTCACAGTCGTGCATGTGTTGAGTCTTCATCTGAGTTTCATGTTCAGGAAAGTTGTTCATAGTTGTTCAGGAGCTGTTCAGGCATGTCAGACATGGTGCACACTGGCCTGGCTCAAGGTTGGCTGTCACCGTGCTTGGCGGAGATGGCTGGGAGGCCATGTTGGCACCGAGAATGTTAAAGGAACAATCGTATGCCACGAGAGGCATTTCGGGACTTCGACCTCATTGGGCCTCCAGACTCTTATGTCTGCAGGGCGCTTGGTGGCTACCTTGAAGTTGTCAACTTGAGAGCCATTCTTTAGCCATTGTCAAAGATTGACAGTCAGTTGATCAACTACTCTGAGAGGTGTCGAGATTGCGGGCACGGCCGCTGACCGCTTCTTGGCTTAAGGGCTTCCGAGCAAACGAACCCTCCCTTGAAGTCGCTACTCTTGTATCCGTTTGTATCCCGAAGGGAAGATCGAGACAACCTCGGTGTACACGGCAAGAGCTCGAACCGGCAGCAAGGCGCCTTGCAGAGATGCCTTCAGTGATTCAACAGAAGGACAAAAACTGATAAACTGTTCATTCATTTCGAAGCCGGGCTGTTGCAAGGCTCAGCCCATCTGGAAGCAGCGCTTCGAGTTTGCAGCTGGGTAAAAGTAGCTGCTGCTGCCCAATTGCTGCATCACACCATCACACCAATGCCTTTGGGCCTTTGGGCCCTGGCCGCGCGCTGTTGCTCTCCTCGTCCGACTCGCAAGGACATCACGGATGCATCGCTTGCTGTCATGATGCTTATGGCCTGGGATCAAGACGTTGACTTCGACGACCTCCTCGGCTAGAGACCTAGAATTCCTAGAATGGCCTGGAGTATGCAACATAATTCAGAGTGCAATACAGATCTCAGATGATCTCAGCATATCTCAGCATCCCGTCTCACAGGCCAGTACGCATTCCCGCTTACAGAGCTCAGACCTGGATGGCGCCGATGCTTGGACAAAGTTTAGCCACACATGGGCGTCACATGGTGTCGTGTGTGGTCAGGGTTTTTGAGATGCACTGCAGAGGTGTGCCGCTTCTCAGCAGTAGTGGCGAAGTGCAAGATGGAAACCCTGCTCTAATTTGTCGCTTCGAATTTATTTAATGCTTGTGTTCTCTTCTGTGGTGGACAGCATTGCGTTGACCACGACATCCTAAAGGCAAGGCTCAAGTCCAGCGTTCCAAAATCTTACGATTCGGTTTTGGTTGCAACGGTTGCACGCTGCAGTTGACAACCCAAGTGCTCGGGCATGGCCCAATGATGCCCAATGATGCCCAATATCAAAGCGGCGACGACGGCCACGAGCTGCTTTGTGCTTCCCCTGTAATGGCAGGGCTGGCAGGGCCCAGGGCTTTTCCTGCATGGCAGATGCCAGAAAACTGTGCCTGCTTTGTGTGCTGGCTTGCGACGTTCGCAGCCCTCTAGAATCTCTCTAGAATGCCTAATGTACACAGGTGTGCTGCAAAATGCAGCACACCTGACAGCATAGCATCCTGCCCATCAGCAGAGCCGAGGGAGATGCTCCAGCTCTCAGATTGCTCGACCTAAACATCGCAACACGTTGAAAAATGCAGCAGATGCGTGCCAGGCAGACACAGTAGTTTCGGAGGACTTGTCGTCAAGATGTAGAATCACTCCACTCGATGCGGAGACTCAACAGCTCATTCAGCTTGCCAAGCAGCTTTAACTTCAGATGTTAGATGTCCAAAGCTCATGTCCAGTTGCGGAAAGGTACGACCGACGCACGACCCAAGGCACTTAAACAGTCTGGTTGACACTGTATTCGGGAATTGGTATCTGCGTCAAAAGCAGGTGCACCGGCATCGAACTGGTATTGGTTGTCGATGTCGTGTTGGTAACGGTGATGTTTCAACCATTTGATGAACTTGTCTTCTGTCGCTTCCAGTTATTTGGTCAAGCATTCTGGAGCACGCGCATGGCTCTACTTTCCAGTTTGGTGTGGGCCGTAACTTGCCTTTCACTGTGGTTCCACATCCTAGACCGGTCTGTTCGCCCGCTGCCGAGTTTCCGTCCGTTCAATCCGTTACAGTCCTCTTTCTCTCTTTAGTGACTTTCATGCGAATCACTGTCCACGGCATTCCAACTGTCCTCTGGGTCCATTCTCTGTTCTCTGTCGCGCTTACTCTGAGCCGGTGTGTGCCCAGATCCTGCCGATCTGGTCCGGCAGTCTGCACTCCATCAACATCAATCACTCCGTGCTTCGCGCTGCAGTCTGTGCCCGCTTGCCTCTAACTGATGCTTCCGCAAGGCTTCCACCTCTGCAGACTTTGTACGCCGGCGAGAGAAGTGCGCGTCTCTGCCTGCACGTCTTTGCGGAGTTCTGTTTTTCTGGCCCTTTGCAACAATCCTGCAAAATTCTCTCTCGTGGTGCGCACTTAAGGATTCCACAACCCAAGCGTTTTCTAAGCCAAACCCCCTGAGGGCCCCAATCTGTGAACCGTCGTGTCCCTAAACTCCTAAAACCCTAATCAATAGGTGATCCCCTCTGCTTACACACTTGGGCGGGTGTGCCACCAAGCATTCTCTGAACTCATGCTCTACGCCTCTCAGCAACAAAGTCTGTGTGTCAATTTACCGGCGCCCCCCCACCCCCCTGCTCCAAATCCCAGTTGAAACAAGAGCCAGGCTACAGGAGTCAAGCAGCACAGGCTATTTCTGTTGGTCGGCATTCCCTGCAGGTTTTTGTGGGCCGTCACAGGAATCCCAGCAGACCTATCCAACATGAGGGGGTGGGGGGGAACTCCTCGTGTGCCTTTTGTTGCGCACCTCTTCCTGGTCCGCGCTCCACGAGCCTATGTTTGGCGATTAGGGTACATGTTACTGCACACCCGGGGCGCATGCTGCAACCATGCTCTGGGTCTGCCTCCAGGCATCTCCATGCCAAAGCGATCCAAATCGTTGTCATTATCGTTCCTTGTTGTCCCTGTGAAGCTGGCAAGTCTTGTCATCTTCTAAAAACGCCCTGGCACATTTCTGTGTGGCTGGTGGGGAGCGATGGTGAGTTGCTTACGAAATTGTTTGTTTCACACTTTCAAGGTTAAAAGGTGACCGGAAGCGCGTGAAGCACACCGCTTCGCAAAAATGTGTCGAAGGATAAGGTTGCAGTGTGGTTAGCTGACCACAGCAGCAGCCACGGTGTTGCATGGTGTTGCACAGTGTCATGTTTGAAACTCAACTTTTCATCCCCGAATAGCTCTGCTTGCCCACACGTAGCACCCGCAGCTCCTGGCTTACCGTATTGTTTAGAGGTTTAAAGGCATGAAACTCAGCAATGTAGGATCTGGGGCACCCCTTGTACACAAGCGTGAGTCTGACAGTTGTAGAATGTTGTAGATTTGGGCATGCAACTCATACATGAGTCAATGCGCATATCCGGCATGTTTGGCTGGAACAATCTTTCCCGTTTGGCCACCCAGAAGCGCTTTCGTCACTTTAGATCACTTTAGTAACCTTAGTCGCTCAAGTTTGGAGTAGCTCGGCGCAGTCACGATGCTAGCGCAGAGCATCACAGAGCTGTGCCTGTGCAATCGTGGCAAAGATCTGGCCAGGTGGCAACGTCCAGGTTCTTGGGAGATGCCGCAGCCCGCGAATGGCAGAAACACGAGCCAAGGCAGCTCTAGGCTGTAGACCGCGGCGTGATCTCACGACTGCATATCGC
>CAJNDS010000535.1:0-65000 GCA_905221605.1 Symbiodinium natans
CCCCCTCCGCCCCCCTTCTTTGGGTCATTTGCAAAGCCACTGGCTGGCATGAGGGTTGAGGAGCCCTAAAATTTAGGGTTCAAGGGTTCAGGGCTGAGGGTTCTACGGTGGTTGAAGGTTCAGGGACGAGAGCATAGGGTTAAGAATTTGGGTTGCGTGTGAAACTTTTATTATCTTAATGGTATGGGATTCTCTGGGTGGGTGGGTACTTTTCGGGCGCTTGAAAAGCTGCCAGCCTAGTGAATGCTTGAACTTTGAGATGCTGAACCCTAAACCCTAAACCCTAAACCCTAAACCCTGAACCCTAAACCCTAAACCCTAAACCCTAAACCCTAAACCCTAAACCCTAAACCCTAAACCCGAAACCCTAAACTGCCGAGAGCGCCGCTGTCCATATGCATGGGCGCTCGAGGCTTCGACCGAGGTCCCCGACCGAGCGTCTCCACAGAACGGTGAGGGAGGGTAAAGCCTCCCGGTAGACGAGACGGCAGTGACTGGCTACGCCTCAGACCTAGGGCGTCAGCCCTAATATAATTAGGACCCCAAACCTACGACCATTGATGTCTTTTAGTGTTTTTTACGGGGGTCAGGGGGGTACCCCCCGGGGGGGTCTGGGGCCCGGGCTGGCAGATTCCGGGGACCCCCCCTCCTTCTGGGCTGGTGTAGGGGGCAACCTGCAAAAAAACGCTTTTTTGGTGACACCCTGAAACGGAACCTGCGCCTGGGACCCCCTGGGCCCCCTGGGACCCCCCTGGGACCCCCCTGGGACCCCCCTGGGACCTCCCTGGGACCCCCTGGGACGCCCCTGGGACCTCCCTGGGACCCCCCTGGGAGCCCCCTTCGACCTCCTCAGACCCACTGTCCCCCGCAGGACTCCCCTTTTGGGAGCCTCCTGCAACCCCGCCTCTTGGAACCCCTTTCTGGGACCCCTGGGACTTCTGGGACCCTCTCCTGGGACCTAAACTGCCCTACGGCTGCTACCTGTGTTTGAGACCAGCGGCTGCAGTGTGGGGATTTTATTCCAAACGGGAGGTGAGGGCAGGCAAGTGGAAATCAGGCAGGTGCAAAGGTACTGAAGGGTATTGTAACACAAGACACAACAAAATGCAGATTTCACATTGTTCAGACCTGAAAATCACTTTCCATTTCTTGGGCCCCCAAAGAAGGTGGCGACCGACGGCGTACCCTGGGCTGCTTTATTGAGTTTAAGGGCATTCATTGGGGGCCTCTTATTCGGGGCGTGTTGGCAGGGTCTTTCAAGGGGGCCATGGGTTAACCCCCCAACACTTTGAGTGCTGCTGCATTTTGTGCACACCCATCGGTTCCTTTCATTCACCATAACGTGGGAGGCGTGCCACGTCCATGTTGGGGAGGGAACGCTGTCCGGATGACTCTTGCAGTGGTTATGGGTCTTTCGGTTGAATGTGTCTTTGGTGTCAACTTGTTGAATCCACAAACCGCAATTTTCACATTTGATTTGCAAATTGTTAACGGTGTTCCGGGTGATGACAAAGGTGTGACCTTTAACGTCCAGGGTGCCTTGCACCAAGCCTGTCAAAATTTGTTTTTTGTTAAGGCTCCCTGTTTCTTCAGGTCGTGCTGTGGTAGCGTCACCCCCTGGAATGCCATCCGCCGGATTCACGGTGGGGGAATCCAGGCCTGTGGTGGCTTGGTTGCCCCTCGGAATTTTCCGGCGTTTCTTCCACCGGTTTTTGGAGAAGGTGGATTGGTTTGAGGAGGAGCTACTGGAGGGAGGGTTGGCCGGTTCTTCCTGGGGTGGATCCTTAGGGAAAACAACTTGCGGCCATCCTTCTTGCCTCCCTCAAGCAAGGAGAGGAGCCGGCGTCCTAAAAAGCTGGCCACATCGGTAGCCAGTTTGTCCTGTTTCTGCAGCCTTTCTGCACGCTCAGTGCTGTAGAGGGCTTTGGCATGTCTGGACACCAATGCATCAACCTCAGCATTGATGTTGCGCCGCCATTCTTGGCCTTCCCCCATTTTTGCCTTAAATTCCTCACATCCCAAATGGGATGGGACCCATTGAAGGCGAAGCTCATGGGTGGGCGCAGTGCCAAAAATGTCTTGGTGTGCTCCTCCCCCCGCGGGGCCCCTTCTGGCACGCGCAACGGCCCCTTTGCAGTCACTGGTGACGTCGGTTCCTTCTGGAAGGAGAAGGGCCGCTTGTTGGATGGCTTTAGCCTCCCCTCGGTACACTGACTGCTCATTACCAAGGAGACCGGCAATGGACCCAATTCGCTTGGGCGTGTTCCCACACCATTCATAAACTATCAACCCCCACACCACGGTTTGAAGCCGATGGTCAGTGGTGGGGCCCCCACTGGCGTCAGTGGCCGCGAAAACGCCTTCAGGGATTTGGTCTGGATTGCGGAGGACTCCTTGGACTTCCAGAATGGAATCTCCGGAGGGCATTTCCCTGGGAAGGTTGGGCATGAGCCCAAAATTCCACAGACAATCAGTGGATTGATGCTCTGGGTAATCTTCCCACCATCTAGGCGGTTGTTCACCATGCTTTTTCCACCATTTGCATTCCCAGAGTACATGCTTCTTGGTGGCAGGAAGGTTACACAGGGAACACGTGGCTGTTGGAGACGCCTTGACAGCGCCTTGCCACTACGCTTGGAGCGCCGCCTTTTCTTGCTTGTTGGCTTGTTTGAGGAGCCTTCTGGGGGCTGTCCAGTCCGGTCCTGTCTCTAATCCTTTGCCACCATCTGATTGAGCAATGCGGCGGTGTCGCCTGGTGTCAATTAGATGTTTTAGCTGGAAAAGAAGTCTATGGAAGTCAGGTCCCTGACGGATGTCAAGAATGTCGCCTTCAACACGCCACTTGCTGAGGCTGATGGCCTCCCATCCCAACTCTTGAAGGTAGCACCAGGCGGCTCCAAGCGGTCCAGCCGCCCTTTTCCAGGGATGTTCAGCTTCGCTCAGCCATTGCCCGAGTTTGTTCCAGCTCTGGTGCAATCTGCCAATGTCCCTGTCGGGCCAGCTGAGAAGAAGCCTCCGTATCGCCTTGAAATGCTGCGACAAGATGGTGTAGGCTGGATCTACAACTTTGTTCGAGTGGAACTCAAGGGCTGAGTCAGTGCTGGCAAGCGTGGGTCTGCCCAAGGCTGCAGCCAGCAAACTTCTGAACCATTTGCGCCGTTTAGGCGCTACCCCAACCCCTTCATGCCCATACAAGGCAGAGGACCGGATGGAACCGTTGAAAAGTCTCACTCTGATGCTAGTGCTTTTGACTTGCAGCTTGGTCAATTTCCTGGCTCGCTGCCCTCCTTTAGCGTGCCTGCCTTTGGCCACTGTGATTCGCCTCCTCTGCCCCGCAGCATAATCCAGACCAAGGTCCTTGCCTAAGGTTTTGATGGGGGGTTCATATTCTTCAAGCAAGGATTGCAGCTCTCTGGCCGAGGCTTTGTTTGAGCAGATGAAAGCCGTTTTGGTGGTGCTGACCATCAGGCCCTGATTCTCGAGGTCAGCTTTAAGCTCCCTGTAACATTTGATGGCTTGAGCAGCGACTGTCGGCGCATGAGAATCGACAAAATCTGCTGAGCAATCGTCCACCCACAAATCGATGTGGTGTACAGGGGAGGCAGAGTGCATCTTCGAGATCGGATCGTGGAGCACAACTCTGGAAAGAGCAGGGGCGAGAGGGCAACCTGCTATGAGAACTCTTGTAGCTCGGATGGGGCGAGACAGACTCCCCTGCGCTTCTATGTATCGGCTGCCTGAGTAAAGGCTTACCGCTCGTTCAAGTAGAAGCGGGGGAAAGGAGTGTCGGACACCCTGGGCTCGGAGCTGCCAATGTGGGACAGTCTCATAGAAGGATGTTAGATCAAGGAGAAGTGTAATGGTGTGACGCTTCTCTCTTTTGTTTGTTTCAGCCCTGATTAGGCGGCGGAGGGCCGTGTCAAGGGAACTGTTCCCTGCCTTTGCCTGATTCCAGGGAGAGGTAGGGTTGTAACTGTTCTCCCACTCTGTGATAAGATGCCATCTCGCCTTGCAAAATATCCTGTGAAGGACATGGGTTAACCCGATAGGCCGTTCGGATGTTTCATTTTTGGGGAGCATGGCATACTGTGTAATATCACAGTGCTGGGGAAACTGGGCTTCGATTTCCCATTGGCGCACCATGCTAGCCAATTCAAGAATGGCTTCATGAGGTAATGCTCGGAGCATTTCATAGCACCACCCATCTGGGCCTGGGGCTTTGTTTGGGACCTTTTTTAGGAGGGAATTCCATTCCTCCACCGAAATGGGCGAGAGGTTGGCTGCTTGTTTCCTCGCTTGGTTCTGCAGGGCCAAGCGAGGGTCGGTGCCATGAGTGCCGCTCAACCCACTTGGGGCCCACATGTCAGCCCACCATGCCCTTCTGGCGTGAGGCTTCACCTCCACCGCAAGGTCCGCAAATGGGCGAGTAGTGGTGTTTTCCTCAGTCTTGAGTGCCCGGTAAAGGTGGCGCAGATGGTTTTTCCCATCACCTTGGAGCCAGGCCTCGTACTTTTTGGCTGGGCCAAGTGCATTGCGTCAAGGTCACGTGCGTTGAAGTGCATTGTGCTCAGGTACTCGTGCGTGCGCCAACTGCATTATAGTGCCAAGTGCATTGCGTCACGTCCGCTGTGCCATCAATGCCAAGCGCATTGCGCTTGTGTGCCACTGGGCCAAGTGCATTGCGTCAAGGTCACGTGCGTTGTGGCAATGTGCCAGTGCATGTGCGAGCCGCATTGTTGTGCCAAGTGTGTTGCGCCAAGTCCATTGCGCCAAGTCCGTTGTGCTAAGTGCACTGTGCCAAGTGCATTGTGCCAAGTGCATTGTTCCATGTGCCAAGTGCATTGCGCTAATGCACTTCCAAGTGCATTGCGCCCAAAGTGCCTTGCGCTCGTGTGCACGTGCCTGTGTCAGGTGCATTGTGCCAAGTGTGCCAAGTCCACGTGCATTGCGCCGAAAGGCATTGTGCCATAGTGCCAAGTGCATGGCGCAGGTGCTCTGTGCCAAGTGCGTTGTTCCAGGTGCAGTGCGTCAGTGCCAAGTGCATTGCGCCAATGTGCCAAGTGCATTGTGTCAAGGCCATCTGCATTGTGCTCATGTACCCGTGCATGTGCCAACTGCTTCTAGTGCCAAGTGCATTGCGTCAAGTCCGTTGTGCCCAGTGCATTGTGTCAAGGTAAGAGCCGCGTTGCTGTGCCAAGTGTGTTGCACCAAGTCCATTGCGCCAAGTCCGTTGTGCTAAGTGCACTGTGCCAAGTGCATTGCGCTAAGTGCATTGTCCCATGTGCCAAGTGCATTGTGCCAAGTGCATTGTTCCAAGTGCATTGCGCCCAAGTGCATTGTGGCAAGTGCGTGCCAAGTCCATGCTCTGTGCCAAGTGCATTGTTCCAGGCGTGCATTGTGCCAAGTGCATTGCGCAAAAGGGCATTATGCCGAAAGGCATTCTGTCAAGTGCATTGTGCGGCGTGTGCCAACTGCAGTATAGTGCCAAGTGCATTGCGCAAGTGCTCTGTGCCAAGTGCATTGTGCCAAAGGGCATCGTGCCAAGCGCCTTGTGCCAAGTGCATTGCGCCAGCTGTGTTGTGCCGAGTGCATTGTGTCAAGGCCATTGTGCGCAAATGCCACAAGCACTCGCAGTGTTTTATCTTAGTGTCTTATCTTAGTGTCCTCTAAACATGTTCGAGGTGTGAAATCTGAAACATTCGCAGTGTTCTGTCTTAGTGTCCTCTAAACATGTTCGAGATATGAAAATTGAATGGCTGGCTTGGCTTTGGCTGGCTCCGGTTTGGTTCCGTGATGAGTAGTGTTTGGGTGGCCTCGGGGTGGGCATGTCTTCATACTATTGCGTTCAGCTGACCAATGCTACACCCTAAACCCTAAACCCTAAACCCTAAACCCTAAACCCTAAACCCTAAACCCTAAACTGCCGAGAGCGCCGCTGTCCATATGCATGGGCGCTCGAGGCTTCGACCGAGGTCCCCGACCGAGCGTCTCCACAGAACGGTGAGGGAGGGTAAAGCCTCCCGGTAGACGAGACGGCAGTGACTGGCTACGCCTCAGACCTAGGGCGTCAGCCCTAATATAATTAGGACCCCAAACCTACGGCCATTGATGTGTTTTAGTGTTTTTTACGGGGGTCAGGGGGGTACCCCCCGGGGGGGTCTGGGGCCCGGGCTGGCAGATTCCGGGGACCCCCCCTGCCCGGGGGCGGTCCAGGGGGGCTCCTGCAGCGATTTTGCCTCTTGGGTCCTTTCGACACTTTCTGGGCTGGGACCCCCCTGGGACCCCCCTGGGACCCCCCTGGGACCCCCCTGGACCGCCTGGGACCTGGGACCCCCCTGAAAACCCCCCTAGACCTTTGTTGCCTCAAACAGACGGCCCCACCCCCTTAAAACCCCCCTCAGACCCCCCTGACACCCCCTCCCAAGAATTCGCTCGGTTTTGCTCAAAAATCCAGAAAACGAGAGACCACCCAGAGCCGTCGATTTCAGTACTAAAAAATCGCATTTTTCACTGGGACCCGGGCCGATCCTGGGGTCCCCCCTCATTTGGGGTGTTTTTGGAGGCAAACTTTCCCTTTCAAGGGGGGGTCGGAGTTTGAGGCTAGGGGGGGTCTCAGAAGACTATTTTGCCTTTAAAATTGAAAAACACAACCCCCCCTTGACCAAAACTAGGCTGTGAAAAGGTCGCGGGGGCGGCCCTCCATCAGAATTGAGGGTTACAAACTCTGAAATATCCTGAAAAACATTGAAAAACCTTAAAAAACACTGAAAAATTCTGAAAAACCTTGAAGAACCTTGAAAAACTTGAAATCCCGAAGCCGGTGAAGGCTCGGTTTTGGTCAAAAATCCAGAAAACGAGAGACCACCCAGAGCCGTCGATTTCAGTACTAAAAAATCGCATTTTTAACTGGGGCCCGGGCCGATCCTGGGGTCCCCCTCATTTGGGGTGTTTTTGGAGGCAAACTTTCCCTCTCAAGGGGGGGCCGGAGGGCGCAGTTTTGGATTTATGAGGCCTCCCCACCCGCCAGGCTAGGGTTTTATGAGGCCCCACCCGCCAGGGTTCCGGCCTCCCAGAGGGGCCTCCTGGGGCCTGAGCTGACAGGGTCTCATTTGCCCAGACGCGTAAGAAAATGTGGGTTTTCGAGTATTGCAAATCGACGGTTTTCCATTTCAAAAAGCAGGGCCGGCCGAGGCCCTGCTACTCCCGACCGTTTTTGCTGCCCTTTCAAGCCCGAAAATGTGGGTTCTTGGTATTGCAATTGATGGTTTTGGGCACCTTCCATTTTACTCCGTGAAAGCTCCAAGAAGCCTACGAGTCACTGACAGGCTCCATGAAGCTCGGGAGACCCCGCCCTGCTCTTTCTCTGTAAAAAGCAAGAAAGCCCCCCTTGAGGGGGGTTTGGGGGGTGAACCCTAAACCCTAAATGAGAATAGTTTGGGTGGTTGGGGTGGGACTACATGCTAACGCAAGCGAGCGGCCCGGGTGCTTTTAGCACCAGCGAGCTTCCCTTCTATACACCCTAAACCCGAAACCCTAAACCCTAAAACCTAAAACCCTAAACCCTAAAACCCTAAACCCTAAACCCTAAACCCTAAACCCTAAACCCTAAACCCTAAACCCTGGAAGGCCTGGAAGGCCTAGAAGGCCTGGAAGCCCTGATGGATCTTGTGAAGCAAAGCAATGCAAACGCAAGCTCTTCCAAGGACGGGGTTAAAGTTTAGGGTTTAGGGTTTAGGATTTAGGGTTTAGGATTTAGGGCTTAGGGCTTAGGGCTTAGGGCTTAGGGTTTAGGGTTTAGCGTTTTAGGTTTTGGGGTTGAGTGTTTAGGGTTTAGGCTTTCGTGGCTTTCAATAGCACTGAAAGCCTGAGAGCCTACACCACCAGCCTCGAACCCTCAACCTAAATCCCTAAAATACTCTAAACCCTTGAACGCTAGGCTACATTCACAACCCTGCATCCCTGAATCCCTGAAACCCAGAACCCTGAGCCCTAAACCCAAAACGCTAAACCCTAAACCCTAAACCCTAAACCCTAAACTTTAAACCCTAAACCCTAAACCCTAAACCCTAAACCCTAAACCCTAAACCCTAAACCCTAAACGCTAAACCCTAAACCCTAAACCCTAAACCCTAAACCCGCCCGCCACCCCTCTCACTTCTGTTGGGGTAGGCGGGCGCTGTCGAGCGGCAGCGAGACCAAGCAGGCTGAGCTGGGCAGCGAAGCCTGCAGGCTACACCCCTGAGGAGAGTCGCCTAGCTAGAGTCGCCTAGCAAGTCCCTGATATATATTGTATTACCCTAAACCTGGCCATTTTGCTGGGCGGAGGCGCGCCCTTTAAAACGGATACCCCCCCCCCCCTATCCGAGTTCAATTGCGGGTTGGCCCCGGGCCTTTAAAACGGATACCCCCCCCCCTATCCGAAGTCAATTTGGGGGCTGCCCGGGCCTTTAACCAGGATACCCCCCCCCTATCCGAAATCAATTGTGGGGGGGCCCCGGGCCTTTAAAACGGATACCCCCCCCCCCTCCCTATCCGAAGTCAATTTGGGGGCTGCCCGGGCCTTTAACCAGGATCCCCCCCCCCCCCTATCCGAATTCAATTGCGGGGGGTCCCGGGCCTTTGAAACGGATACCCCCCCTATCCGACGTCAATTTGGGGGCTGCCCGGGCCTTTCACCAGGATACCCCCCCTATCCGAATTCAATTGCCGGGGGGGTCAATGCTTGGCGGAGGCGCGCCCTTTAAAACGGATACCCCCCCCCCCCTATCCGAAGTGAATTTGGGGGCTGCCCGGACACCGGGCCTTTTGCCACCCAGCCTTGACACTCCGGCAAAGCGAATAGAAACAATGAGAAGGCCCTGATTTTCTCATGACCTTCACACGGCATCTTTAAAACAGGCCTTCTCCATGCAGCCCCCCTCGAAATCAAGTTGGGGGGGGGGGGTGGCTGCCACGCAGCCTTGACAATCTCCCCCAACGCAAAACCTGGTTTTTCTTTCGGAAGTTCACAAGGTCTCTTTGGAGCAACAAGCCTTTTGCCATGCAGCCTTGACACTCCGGCAAAAGAACAGAAACAATGAGAAGGCCCTCCGGCCGAAGACTTCCCCGAATACAACACAGGGTTTCTTCTCTCCAAGCCTCTAGACATGACCTTCTACGGTTTCTTTAGAACAACAGGCCTTTCGCCTCAACGTCAAACCTAGTTTTTCTCTCGGAAGCTTCTAGACATGACCTTCGCGCGGTATCTTTAGAACAACAGGCCTTTCGCCGTACATTCTCGACACTCCGGCAAAGAGAATAGGGACAATGAAAAGGCCCTGCGGCCGAAGATGCCCCCCAACGCGAAACCTAATTTTTCTCTCCAAAACTCCTAATTCTAATTAATGACTTTCTCAAAACATCTTCTTAAATGTTACCTGGCAGCAGGGCATCTTCATAGGCAAGCTCCATGACATCAGAAAGCATATTAGGTATTAGTCCGAAGTACAGTGGTGGACGCAGAAGTGTTTGAAGGTGGGCTGGCTTTGGTTTGGCTGGCTCCGGCTTAGTTTCGTTTTGAGTAGTGTTTGGGTGGCCTTGGGGTGGGCATGTCTGCACACAACTGCGTACAGCTGACCCGTGCTACACCCTAAACCCTAAACCCTAAACCCTAAACCCTAAACCCTAAACCCTAAACCCTAAACCCTAAACCCTAAACCCTAAACCCTAAACCCTAAACCCTAAACCCTAAACCCTAAACCCTAAACCCTAAACCCTAAGCCCTGCACCCGTTTGGGGACTTGGGGGCCTCCAAACTTGCTCAAAGGGTTGAAGGGTGAGGTTGGCATGAGGGCTTAGGGAACCCTGAGCCCTAAGTTTTTAAAATCCCTATGAGCCCTAGAAGCGGTTTGGGGTTTAGGGTTTAGGGTTTAACCCTATAAGCCATGCAAAACCCCTCAAAAAACACCAAAAAGCACACCTCAAAAACCCTAAACAATCCCTGAGGCCCCTAATAACCCTAAAGGCTATAGGGGACCATGCAACTACCCACCCTAAACCCTAAACCCTAAACCCTAAACCCTAAACCCTAAATCCTAAACCCTAAACCCTAAACCGTAAACCCTAAACCCTAAACCGTAGATGCATGAGTTCCATCATGTTGCTGGGGGCTTGGTCTTTGAGCCCAAAGCACGGCAGTAGCTGAGTGAGTACACTTTACACTTTTTGGGACTTAGGGTTTTTGGGGTTTAGGGTTTTTTAGTTTTAGTTTTTGTTTTAAGGGTTTAGGGCGTTTAGGGTTAGGGTTTAGGGTTTTTAGAACTCAAAGTGTACACTTTTTGGGGGGCTTATGAACTCAGCAACTAAGTGTGTGGGGCTTGGCCGAAAGTACCTGTAGGGTCTCAACCCTATACCCTAAGCCCTAAACTCTACACCCTAAACCCCAAACCCTGAACCCTGAACCCTAAACCCTAAACCCTAAACCCTAAACCCCAAACCCTGAACCCTAAACCGTCTCCACGAAGTGACACACTTGACACAGCCGCCATGCAAGGCTGCACGCAGACTTGCACAATGGCTAGCCAAGAGACTCGGCTAAAGCTCAGAATCGCTCCCTATAGCTCCCTAAACCCTAAACCCTAAACCCTAAACCCTAAACCCTTAAACCCTTAAACCCTTAAACCCTTAAACCCTTAAACCCTTAAACCCTTAAACCCTTAAACCCTTAAACCCTAAACCCTGAACCCTTAAACCCTTAAACCCTTAAACCCTTAAACCCTTAAACCCTTAAACCCTAAACCCTGAACCCTGAACCCTAAACCCTAAAAGCCCAAAGGTTTTTTCACGAAAGGTTCCCCCCAACATACTCCTCATGTGGCCCTTAGATTCCCTTAGGTTTTTTTTAGGGTTTAGTGTTTAGGGTTTAAGGTTTAGGGTTTAGGGCTTAGGGCTTAGGGCTTAGGGTTTAGGGCCCAAAATGTAAGTGCACAACCTCAAGGTTCCGAGGTAGAACCCCTAAACCCTAAACCCTACAACCTATAAACCCCGAACCCTATAGCGTATAAACCTTAAACCCTGTAACATATAAGCTCTCCTAGATCCCACTAGATCATCTTCCTTTTATGCCCAGAGGAAGGGCTAAACCTAAACTTCATAGCCCGTCAGCCCCAAACCCTAAAGCCCAAACGCCCAAACACTAAGACCCAAGAACCCTAAACCTTACGACCCCTAAGCCCCAAAACCCTGAACCTCAAAACCCCTAACCCGCTAAAGCCCTGCAAGCCCTAAAGACGTAACCCTTAACAAGCCCTAACCCCCAAACGGACCTTTCACTCTCAAAAGGTGCCCCAAACGAAACCAATTCGAACCCTCCTCAGTCTCCTAAACCCTAAGCCCTAAAACCCCTAAACCCCTAAACCCCTGCACCCTAAACACCTAAACCCTAAACCCCTAAACCCCTAAACCCCTAAACCCCTAAACCCCTAAACCCCTAAACCCCTAAACCCCTAAACCCCTAAACCCCTAAACCCCTAAACCCTGAACCCTAAACCCCTACACCCTAAACCCTAAACCCTAAACCCTAAACCCTAAACCCTAAACCCTAAACCCTAAACCCTAAACCCTAAACCCTTCCTCAGGCAGCGGCTCCTCCGCGAAGCCGAGGCCGTCCTGGATCGCGCCTTCCGAGCTGCCAAGGTCGGCAAAATGGTGGAGGGGTTTGGGGTTTAGGGTTTAGGGTTTAGGGTGTAGGGGTTTGGGGTTTAGGGTTTAGGGTTTGGGGTTTAGGGCTTGGGGTTTAGGGCTTAGGGTTTAGGGTTTAGGGCTTAGAGCTTAGGGTTTGGGGTTTAGGGCTAGGGGTTTAGGGTTTAGGGCTTAGGGTGTAGGGTTTTAGCGTTCAGGGTCGCGGGCAGAGTCAGCCCGGACATCTTTGTGCCATCGGGCCTTTGCTTTGATTGAGTGTCTGAGAACCCTAAACCCTAAACCCTAAACCCTAAACCCTAAACCCTAAACCCTAAATTCCACACGGCCATAGGGAGGGCGAGTACCTTGCTGCGGGCAACTTGTTCTGGCTGAACTTTCGGCCCTCCCTCAGCCCCAACGTGCCGCTGGACCAGAAGAGGGTGAACGATCTCGGGGGTTTAGGGTTTAGGGTTTAGGGTTTAGGGTTTAGGGTTTAGGGTTTAGGGTTTAGGGTTTAGGGTTTAGGGTTTAGGGTTTAGGGTTTAGGGTTTAGGGTTTAGGGTTTAGGGCCGCCCCTGGTCTCAGATGCCAACGAACCCGTCATGGCGCACCCGGGAACATTGAAGCGGCTCATCCCCTGAGGAAATCGAGTGATGCCATGTGTGCCGATGAAGTTCCGGAAGCTGAGCAAAGAGCACGCCTTTTGGCAGGCGAATATCAGTGAGGCAGAGCCCTTAGGGCTTAGGGCTTAGGGTTTTGGGCTAGGGGTTAAGGGTTTAGGGCTTCGGGCTTGGGGCTCAGTGCTTGGGGCTTAGGGCTTAGGGTTAAAGTCTCGGGGTTTAAGGTTTAGGGTTTACGGTTTAGAGTTTAGGGTTTTGGGGTTTAGTTTAGGGTTTAGAGTTTAGGGGTTCAGGATTAGTTCAATCTGATGCTGTCGGGGTCTGGGCTGCCTTTAGGGTTCAGGGCTTACTCTGGGCTGGCTTTAGGGTTTAGTATCTAGTCTGGGCTGGTTTTAGGGGCTTTAGGGTTCAGGCCCCACTCTAGGCTAGGGTTCACTGCCCACTCTTTTCTGGGCTGGCTTTAGAGTTGTTGTCTTGTCGCCTGAATTTATACATGTAAGCGAAATACTTTCTTAATGTTATGGGATTCTTTGGGCGGGTGGGTATTCTTCCAACGCTCGATGAAGTGCTTGACTAGTGAATGCTTGGACTTGAGATGCTGAACCCTAAACCCTAAACCCTAAACCCTAAACCCTAAACCCTAAACCCTAAACCCTAAACCCTAAACCCTAAACCCTATGGAACCCTAACTACCGACAAACCCGGAATCCGAAAACCTACGCCTTGGACCCATTTTTGTGGGTTTTAGGGTCTAGGGTTTTACGGTCTTAGGGTTTAGGTTTAGGGCTTTAGGAATTCTTGGGGTTTAGGGCCCTGTGGAAGGCAGAAGAGGAGGCGGAGGACCGTTCTTGGGTTCCGAGCTGTTCATTTGTGGCTCAGGGCTTCCTGGGTTTAGGGTTTAGGGTTTAGGGTTGAGGGTGCAGGGTTTAGGGTTTAGGGTTTAGGCACCGCTGTGCTTTGAAAGGCCCCTGCCAGTATTTCCTAAAGCCCTTTCTGAACCCTAAAGCCGTAAAAAGCCTACGTAAGCACTTGCGGAGATATTTGCTTTATGATTAGGACATCATTTCCTTCTATTTCAAATTTTATGAGGAGTTCGTGCAAACTAGATGGAGTTCCGCTACCGTGATGCCAACAACCGCATCGATCTCAAGTGCGGACGCGCGTCAGTTCCTGGCACATGGCCTGCAGTGAGCCACATCTCAGGCCCTGCGCTGAGCAGCACGATTGAACGATGCCGCCATCAACGTGCTCTTGTTGACTGAAACCCAAAATCCTGAACGCAAAAGACCCTAAAACCCCTGGACCCTTAAAACCCCAATAAACCCTAAAGACCCTGGACCAAAAGCCGTAAACCCCAAAGCCCTAAACCCCAAAACCCTGAACCTGAACCATAAAGACCCCACGGACCCGAAAAGATCCCCAAGAAACTAAAGACCGTGAAAAAATGCCCTGTGAAGACCCTTCATCAAACCCCCTGAAACCCTGAAAGACCTACGAAGACTCTAACCTCTTAAGCCCTTCAACCCCTGAACCATAAACACGTAAACCCTGAAACCTTACACCGTACAGACAAACCCTTAACCCTAAACCCTTAAGGCGCTAAAGGCCCTAATGGCCCTAAAGACCCCAAAGGCCCTAAAGGCCCTGCAGGGCCTAAAGGCCCTGAAGGCCCTACAGGGCCGAAAGGCCCTAAAGGCCCTACAGGGCCTGAAGGCCCTAAAGGCCCTACCGGGCCTAAAGGCCCTAAAAGCCCGAAAAGCCCTAAAGGCCCCAATCCTAGTAAGCCCTAAACCCCAAACCCAACCCTAAACCCCAAACCCTGAACCCCAAACCCCAAATCCTAAACCCTAAACCCTAAACAGTTCGCACAGTTGGCCGCGTTTTGAAGCCGCCTAGCGGCATCCAGAGATGTCCTTAGCAGCCCTAAGCTCTAAGCGAACAAACAGGGTTTAGGGTTTAGGGCTTATGGCTTAGGGTTTAGGGTTTAGGGTTTAGGGTTTAGGGTTTAGGGTTTAGGGTTTAGGGTTTAGGGTTAGGGTAATATCTGGGTCTGGGGCCAGGGCTCCTCCTCCTTACCCACCTCAGACTCCAGCCCCCAGCCCCAGCCCAGCCCACCAGCCCCTCATCATAAAGCCTAAAACCCTAAACCGAAAACCCTAAAACACCCTCAAACACCCTAAGACCCTAAAAACCTTAAACTCTAACCCAAAACCCTAAACCCTCAAGCCCTAAACCCTAAACGCTCTAAGCTCTTTGACGGCCTGTGGGGCGAGGAGGACGCCGAGAGCACGTCTGCCGGGGCCGCCAGCGAGGCGAGCGTTTTGAGGGAAGCTTATCGCGGACCGGGGGGCTTCAGGGTCTTCAGGGGTTTAAGGTTTTAGGGCAACCCTTAACCCTGAACCCTAAACCCTAAACCCTGAACCCTAAACCCTAAACCCGCTGAGGGTTTTGGGGGCCTCAGGCCCTTGGCAACTCGAGCTCCCTGCTTGGGAGGCAGGGTTTCGGGTAAATAGGGTTCTATGGGGTTTACATGGGGTTTAGGGTTTAGGGTTTAGGGTTTAGGGTTCTATGGGGTTTACACATGTTTTTTGTGTTAATGCATTTACGGGGTTTATAGGGCTTTACAGGGTTTATAGGGTTTAAATATGGTTTAGAGGGTATTACAGGGCATTATAGGGTTTATAGGGTTTATGGGTTTTATAGGGCTTTTAGGGTTTGTCGGGCCTACGCATACATGACAGGGTTTTACATGGTCTTGTAGGGTTTCTCGAGTTTATATAGGGTTTAGAGGGTACCGGGTAGTGTAGGGTTCATAGGGTTTATAGGGCTTGTAGGTCTTGTAAGGTTTATAGGGTTTACAGGGGTGCCGGGTTTATATGGTTTAGCTTTATAAGGTTCGTAGGATTGATAGGTTCTATCGGGTTGGTATACGGTTTGGGGGGGTTATAGAAACCCCTAAACCCTAAACCCTAAACCCTAAACCCTAAACCCTAAACCCTAAACCCTAAACCCTAAACCCTAAACCCTTATTGTTTTTGGGTTGTTTTGGTGGGTGCATGCAGGGTTCCTTGTCAATATTGATGAGTGTAGATACTGGATGCCAAATGATGAAGATCCGACTCGAGGTTCTCAGGGCGGTATTTAAAAAGGTTTAGGGTTTAGGGTTTAGGGTTTAGGGTTTAGGGTTTAGGGTTTAGGGTTTAGGGTTTAGGGTTTAGGGTTTAGGGTTTAGGGTTTAGAGTAAACCCTGAACCCTAAACCCGAAACGGGCAAGCCTAGCGAAGTCCCGAACCGAAAGCCCTGAACCCCGATTACACCCCCTAGACTCTCAGCCCAAAACGCAACAACCCAAAAACCTGAACCCTAAACCCTAAACCCTAAACCCTAAACTCTAAACTCTAAACTCTCAACCTTAAACCCTAAACCCTAAACCCTAAGCCCTAAACCCTAAACCCTAAACCCTAAACCCTAAACCCTAAACCCTAACCCAAACCCTAAACCCTACCCCAAAACCCTGAACCCTAGCCTCTCATGTCCAGGACGAGCGAAGCTCCCTCAGCGGTGAGCGGGCAGCGCAGGTGCTACAGCCACTTGTGCGAAATTGGAAGCAACCCTAAACCCTAAACCCTAAACCCTAAACTCTAAACCCTAAACCCTAAACCCTAAACCCTAAACCCTAAACCCTAAACCCTAAACCCTAAACCCTAAACCCTAAACCCTAAACCCTAAACCCTAAACCCTAAACCCTAAACCCTAACCCTGCACCCTGAACCCTAAACCCTAAACCCTAACCTTAAACCCTAAATCCATCGGAGTTACAGGGTTAAGGTTTGGGTCGAGGCTTTAGGGCTTGGGGCTCTTAAACCCCAAGCCCTACAAGCCCTACACCCTATACACCCTTCCTACCCCACAAGCCCTAGACCCTAAACCCTAAACCCTAAACCCTAAACCCTAGACCCTAAACCCTAAACCCTAAACCCTAAACCCTAAACCCTAAACCCTAAACCCTAAAGCCGCGTTACTTGTAGGGAACCATCTAGCCTGTATGGCTGTATCGGTTGTATAGCCAACTCTATGGGTGCGCGAAGCCGAGCAGCTGTTCAAATCGTAGTTACCAAGCCTGAAAGGTAGCAAAATGAAGCCTTCCGTGGTGACATGTTTTCTGCTACTCCTTGTCTTCGGACTTGGTAGCGGAGCTCATGCTCCGTTGCCAGGGCCGACTTGGGAAGTGGCATCATCTCGCCTTCACCGGCGGATGCGGCTGCACGGCGCAGCACAGTTTCGATCGTGGACCAGGTGGAGCAAGCCAGACGGTACACCCTTTTCTCCACATCTACCTGGCCGCGGTCCCCGGAATTCGCGTGAAAGCACGCCATACATGACGTCCTTTTGGTATTCTCATCACGAGATGTATGCCACCGAGCCCTTTACACCGGACTGGGTCGACGAATGGAGCGCGCACGTATACGGCGACGCGCAACCGGACCCGGACGCTACGATCGGCTACTCCGCCATGGCTTTTACAGAAGCGGGCTACCTTCTGCCCCAGCAAAATCGCTTGAGCGCAGTTGGCGGCGGACAGGAAAGATGTGGCCTACGGGCCTTTCCATTCGTGTCCGTCCCCAATGTGCTCCTGATTCTGCTGGGACAGATGGTGGCCATTTGCAAAGCCCTTTGTGCTGTGTGCCCATCCCTGGGCATTGTGTGCGTGCTCGCACTCCTGGTGTCTGTCACTGGGGACAGCGAGCACACTGCAGCCACAGCTGCAACAGTAGCATCACCCCCACCCTCTGAGACCATAAGTGACCCTAGTCTTGGTTCTTTTCTGGGTTTCGCTAGGGGATTAAGCAGGCCGCAGGGTTTAACTCTAGTGGCTTTTTCTCTTATCATAGTGGGTTGGGGTGCAGCGTTCATGCACATGATTCCCGGCAGCGCAGTTCCCAGGATACCCCCGGCATGGTCCCCGGACATGGCCCACAGATATCCCTTCCGTCACTGGGCCCAGGATGTCCTCACGTGGTCCATCGCGGCAGAGGGTGATCCTTCGCGAAAGGCGGCTCTCCTGACTATGAGCCTCAAGGGAACTGCCTACGAGTTTTGCCGTACCATACCGCCTATGACCCTCATACACGGGGGGGCCATAAATGGCCATCATGTAGACCCACTCACATACATCATGCATGCCTTGGCCGAGCGATTTGCTGACCTGGGTGAAGAACTGAGGTTGACCAGTATCACAGACCTGTTTAACTTTAGTCGCCAAGGCAATGAAAGGATCGACGAATTAATCACCCGGTTTGACTTGATTCGTCAACGCTCTTTTGATCTGGGACAGCTCACGATGTCAATCACCGGACTAGCATACATTCTTTTGCGCGCCTGCGAAGTCAACGACTCGGAGTTGTTGCAGCTTCTGTTGCCTCTCCAGGGTAGATTCCCTAATGATGAACAGGAGTTCCAGGTCCTGAAGACCCAGCTCCGTAGGATGGGACACATAGTGGAACACTCTCCAGGTAACATAGCTGCAGCCCTAAGAGGACGTAACTCCCAACCCCAATACCTCGCCACGGACCCCAGTGTCAGCACTGCCGAGCACCATGCAGCGTACATGGCTCACGGGGCAGCAGAGCAGTCCAGCAGCGCCGCCGCTAGTTGGGGTTATGGGGGAGATGAGTTTAGCGGTTCGGGGTTGCAGTTCGAGGTCCAGCAACAGAGTGCCTTCCTTGCTGATCTCGAGTCTGACGGGGCCACCGACACGGACACTGCATCATCGACCGGCCATACTGAGGTCCCGAGTGCCACTCCCGAGGGCTGGACAGATGAGGCGTCGTTGCAAGAACATCTGTTCTGGTCCTACAGCCGCGCAAAGGCCACCTGGCGAAAGTACATGGGTCGTCCCACGCGCGCTGTGCGCCGCTTCACCAGGCGGTACATCGGCCGGCAGAGTGGCAAGGGCAAAGGGAAGAACAAATCCTGGGGAAAGGGCAGGCGGCCAAATGTTGCAGCATTCCTTGCCTCTCTAGACGACGAGGAGGTAGCCATGATGTTCCCGGGCTTCAAGGGAAGAAAGGGCAAGGGCCGGGGCAAGCGCTCCAATGGCAAGGGCAAGGGTCGAGCCCGCAATCCGCTGGGCAAGGATGGTCAAAGGATGCGATGCTTTAGATGCGGGAGCGAAAATCACTTGAGCCGTGAGTGCCACCTCCCGCGCACCGACGGGCATCAGCATCAAGTCAGCACAGCAGGCGCTGCCCCTAATCCAAATTTCTATGCCAGCGCTGGCGTAGCTGACGAGATCCCTGCCCAAGGCCCTTTGGCAGATTTTGTGTTCATGGCCGTCCCCTCAGACCAGGCAGCCGGGGACACAGACAGTTCCTGGTCTTTTGCCACAGACAACGATGCGTGGGCCACCTATCTTCGCAGTCGGGGTGCCTTCCACCCGCCAGGCAGCAACGCGCAAAGCTCCCAAGCACAGGCAGGCGCACAGGCTTCCGCAAACACTGCTGGGTCCATGCCCCACCCTCCTCATATGGGTTATAGTGGTTTAGGCCCTAACCCGTGTGCACGTGGACCCGGCCCGCAGGTGCCTCCAGGTATGCAGGCAGGTGCACAGGTTTCCTCACAAGCTTGCGCCGGATCCATGCCCCATTCCCCTCATATGGGTTGTAGTGGTTTAGGCCCTAACCCGTGTGCGTGTGGATCCGGCCCACAAATGCCTCCAGGTACACAGGCAGGTGCACAGGCAGGCGCACACGCTTCGCCCCCACAGGTGCCTCTTCCACCAGTCGCCACACAGGTCATTTGGACCCAGTCGCCCCCCACGCTACCAACGTGGGCGCAAATGCCTTTGTTCAGCTTTCTGCAACCTACTCACCATGAAGCCCCCGCCCACGTACCTCTGGTGGGTGGGCTGCATGGGTCTGGAGAACCAGGCCTGTCTTCCTTAGAGGGGCCCGCCACCCATGCCATAGATGGCCTGGCCGCAACAACTGTGCTCACCACGCGACGATGGTTGGGGGAAGCCATAGAGGGTGAGCCAGGCATGGGCATCGTGTCAAGGCTTGAAGGAGCGCAGCAGGGCCAGATCGAAACCTTTCGTCAGGCCCAACAGGTGGTGCAAACCCGACGCTCGCAACAACGCAACAGGCATCGGCGTGTGATCCAAGTCCCTGACACCTGGGATCATCACGACTACGATGCCCTGGATGACAGCTGCGCCCTCTGTCGTGAGGAGTATCTGGAGAGGGACAGTGTGGTGCGGCTTGTGTGCCGGCATTTGTACCACACTGCATGTTGGACTGAATACCTCATGCACCCTCAAGCTCGCATGAGCTGCCCTGTGTGCCGCGGTTCTGCCCGAGTCATAGCTCGCTTCTCGTATAGAGCTGACTACGAGACGCCAGGTCCTTCGCAGCCAACCTCTGAGCATCCCTCCCGAGCAGCGTCGGAGGAGAGCCGTGCGACAGATGCAGGCGCGCGCACGCCCACACGTAGACCCGAGACCTACGAAATGAACACTCCGCCTCCAGCCGCCGCAGCTGATGAGGAGCCTGGAGAGTCCCCGTACAACTTCGAAGCCTTCCACGCTAGCCGCATTTTCCCATGGTGGCCCAGTGTTCCTGAGTGCGAGGGCTCCCAGGCCATGGTCCTGCATAGCACTAGCCACCAAGACTACCAATGCATCCTAATTGATCCTGGTGCCTACACCAACCTTGCAGGTCTCCGCTGGGTACGCCAATTGGCCCACAAGTGCAGCAGCCTTGGACTTCCGGTCACGCAACGGCAGCTGAACGCACCCCTTTCCATAGCAGGTGTAGGACAAGGTACCCAGCAATGCACTTGGTCAGTGAAGCTGCCCATTGGTGTTCATGCCATCAAGGATGGAGAGGAATGCAACTCCAGATGCCATTTTGAGGCACCTGTTGTGGGTGGTACAGGAGCGGGCCTACCCGCTCTCCTTGGCCTTCGTTCCCTCCGCGCCAAGAATGCCATTTTAGTCTTAAGTGAACAAGATGAGGATCTCAAGCTTCTGATCCCGGGCCCTGGAGGATGGGAGTATGAGAGAGTCCAGGTTCTGTCGAGCATCCACTCATGACGGCACCGTCCGGGCACCTCCTCATGAGGTGTGATGTGTTTGAAGACCACAGAGTGACTTCATTAGACACACCAGGAGAAACCTTCCTTACCAGCCCGCTTCTTGGAGAGATTCCTGCCTCCCAGTCAGCGCAGGCTGACTTTGAACATGGGCTCACGCAGAGCCCTGATGAGCATGCCGTTGGCTATCCTATGGGTTCTGTTCCACGTGGGCCTGCGTCCAGCTTTGCCCTGTCAGAGCCTGCGCACGTATCCCCACCTCCTGAAACGGCCCATTTCACATCATCGCAAGCTCGTGCGCAGCCCAGATCCGAGGCATCCAGAAACCGCTCCACGGAGTGACCTACAGCAGTCTGCAGGCGTCGGAAGCACGCGCTCAGCAGGCTCTTGCTGACAGAGATCTCACCGCAAAGCGTTGCGAGGCGCTTTTGCAGCGCACTCCTTTCCCAGCCAGAACCCACGTGCGCTCTGCGCAGCAGGCTAAGAACCCGTCAAAGAGCCTTACTCTAGGTTTGTACACCCACGGAAACCAAATAGGGTTAACTATAAATAGTGATAGGTATGCTGCTCTTTGCCGGTTTCTGAACCTGTTTCTCAGAGCGAGCCACCCCAAGGTCACGTGGACCTCGCTGCACATCAACTACAACTCCCCAGGCAGTTGCCATCGTGACAACCATAATTTATGGGGGTCTGTCAATGTGACAGTCAGTCTTGGCCCCTTCTCAGGAGGCGAAGTTTGGCTGGAAGTATCCCCTCAAGAGGCTGCTACAAGCTCCTCCATACGGTGGTTGACGAAGAACGACGGTTCCAAAATCCCTGGCGTGGCAGTCAGCACACGTTGTAAGCCTCTTGCTTTTTGTCCTAAACTGAGCCACGCCGTTTTACCTTGGAAGGGCTGTCGTATCTCTGTGACGGCTTACACTAGCAGGGGAGTGCCGTACGCTCAAAGACAATTACTTCGAGCCCTTCAGGAACTTGAGTTCCCTTGTGTGCCTTTAAAGGAACCTGCGGAATCAGCGCAACAGTTTGCAGCGGTTACACAGGCACCAGGCACCCAGGGGGCCTCTTCTGACCCAGCGCCTGTCGCGCAGTGCCCTGCTGGCGATCCCGCTCCGTCCAACTTCAGCCCCGCAGTCACGGCAGGCATAGCTGTGGTAGTGGAAGAGACTCCCTCGGTCTCTCTATGTCTGCAGCAAATGGGCTGGCAGGTGGCGCAATACCACCCCAGCCATGTGAACTCTTCGAGCACTGCAACTTTGTCTCAGCGCCTTAAAAGTATGCAGATACAAGCCTTGTGGCTGGACCTTCCAATACCAGGCCGGCACGTGCATAAAGACCGCTTGTCTTCCCACATGACCCAGCTATGTGTGTGGCTTCGTCTTTGCCACGAGCTGGGAATCTCCGCGGTCTTGTTTGGGCCCCATGGCAAGGGTTGGTTGGCCCCTGGTGTGCAGGATCTCCTTGCCAGGGGCCAGGTTCGTAAGGTTTATCATAGGCTTTGTGCTTGGGGTTTTAGGATAGATGCTACGCAACAGGAGCCCAGCTCCACAGCCTTTGTCACTGCCAGCACCTTTCCCCTCTCAGGCAACCCGTGCGTCTGTGAACGGGGTGTTCAGCACAAGCTTGATTGGGTGGTGACCTCCCAACCCCATCAGCGCCGCCTCAGAGCCCAAGCACATGCAGCAGTATCCTTTCGCGTGGTCGCCAGTGGCTTGCTCACGTGCCTTCCCACGCGCCCTTGGCGCAGCAACTCAGACCGAGCACACCCGACACAAATCCGGCTCGACTTTCCCCCGCCCGATGTGACGCTGATTTGCGTTTGGTCCCAAACTTTTGCGAGCCGGATGGCGACCTCTCCAGGCCGTTCTTTTCCGCATCGATGAAAAGGGCAACTGCCCCAAGTCAGGAGTCCGTTGCTGGCCACTCGGCAGCGAGACGGGCTGAAGCCCCAGACTCCCACTTGTCGATGCCCAAAGCCTTGCCTGGCCCCTCAACCGAGTCAGCTTTTCCAACTGAAGCCCGTATCCAACAAAAGGCCCACCTGAAAGCCCTCAAAGCTCAAGGCCTTAAGCCCAAGACCCGCAAGGTAGTTGTCGAGGACCACCACGACGACTGCGGCACCAGCCTCGCAAGCCTGGCTGCCTATCTGCCGAAAACGGAGACTGTGCATCTAGCCCACTGGGCCCTCTACCAGCACTCGTACAATCTTCCACCGTATTGGCTTTTGGGCTCGTCGGCAGGGCCAGGCCTGCCGCCGCAACCGACCTCGTGTTTCCTGGCCAGCAGCTTCGAGCATGCGCTGCAAACCTTGAGTCAGTGGCCAAAGGGCGACTCTGAAATATGTGTCCTTTCAGGAGGCCATGCCCAGCAAGCGTTGTGGTGCGTAAGGAGACGCGTGGGATCCGGAAGGTACCTCAGTCTAGCGACTATACTAGATCCTACGGTTGCTAAGTGTAGGACTGGTTTAAGATCCTACGTGCTCTCCTCACGCCCACTTGTGTGTGTCCTTCTCCCTACGTGGCAAAACCATGCCCCCAACCCACTGACGCCAATTTGCGAGGAAATGGCCACAACCCAGAAACTGCAGTCCCGACACTTTATCTGTGAGCAGCCCTGGATTGGCCGACCGACGCACTCTCCCGCCTGGTGGCAGTTCCTGCAGTCCTCACAGCACATCCACCAGGATGTTTCTGACAGATCCGCGTCATACACTTTCTGGGCCACCCACGCCTACCTCCTTAAGCCACTTCAGGACCACCCGTGATGTCCTGAAGCGCAAAAGCCACCTCAAATGTGGAGCAACGCGCTAGCTGACAGCGTGATGGATGGCCTCAGCCTCTTATGCACAGCCGAACAACTCACCCAAGCCTTTCCCTCAGCTGCTGTGGGGCCGGATGAAAGGGAAGCCGCGCCGCCAACCGAGGTGCCTGGCGAAGAGTGGTGGAGGAAGTGCCCCGGATGCCGCGGACGCCAAAATCAGCATGATGACCGGCACAACCGCGTCCCAGGCCAATGCAAGTACCCCCACTCTGAAAGCATATCCTGGAAATGTGAGGGTTGCCGTTTTCACAGACCGCGCGGACACCCCACTCACACTATGGGGCCAGATTGCAAGCATGTCTTGGTGGAAGAACGCAAGGGTGTCCCGCGCCGAGGCAGGCACCCACGAGCCCCAGCTCGCAAAGCTGTTGATGATCCTTCTCGTGATCTACAGGCGCAACTCCCTGACGGTACGGATCTTGGCCAAATTGAGGAAGATGAAGCTGCGCGGGTTCCTGAGCCCAAAGACGCTTCTTCCAGTGCAGCCCTCCCTTCGGATGTGGAGGAAGCGGACTACGCGCCTTCAGACGCGGAAAACGCAGCTCCGGCAGCAGCATCTGCAGCTCCCTCTGATCTGCCCGCTCCAGCAGAAATATGCAGAAAGCCTGCGCCTCGCAACCGCAGGGTCTTTCGTGAGGCAGGCGTAGGACACGAAGTCCCCTCGGACTGGACTCGGTTTGATATAAGCCGCTCCATGCGCGTTCTCCGGGTTGGAAATGAGAGGGCTATCCGTACCGAACTACGTAAGCTACACCTACGCTTCTGGCACTGTTCACGCCAGGCCTTGGAGCAAATCCTCAAAGCAGCGGGCGTTCCTCAGCGTATCATAGCGTACGTGCCCGACATAATAAACACCTGCCAAGAATGCCGTAAGTGGCAGCGCCCTGGCAATGCCACTCAACACGCGCTCACCGCTAGCCTCAAGTTCAACCAGCATGTGGAATTTGACCTCCTGTTCTACCGTTCGTTTGTGGTATGCCATCTTGTGTGCCGGGCCACTAGATGGCACGCAGGTTGCGCCATACCAAGCAAAGACGGAGAAGTGCTATACGAGAGTATCAACACGTGCTGGATTGGGCTCCACGGCCCAATGCAGCAGCTGATTGCCGATGGCGAAACCGGCCTATGGAGCGATGCTATCGCCCACCGCATAAAACGCCAAGGCATCGAAATGAAGCTGCGAGCTCCACAGCAGCATGCGCGCTACATTGAGCGTCGCGGAGCCATACTACGGGCCACTCTTCATGTGATGGAAGAACAGCTTGAGCGCGAAGGATTGGTCTACGCGTTTCCAGCCCTGCTGGCCGAAGCCATCTTCGCCGGCAACGCACTGGTGCATATCGGAGGCAGCACTCCGTACCAGGCGGTTTATGGCAGGCAGCCTGCCATGTTGCCCCCGCTTGAAATTCCTGACATGCCCGAACGCGAGCAAGTTGGCGAAGCCGGGGACAGGCAGCGTGCCTACATCCGTGAAGCAGCATTGCAAGCCATGATCCAGGCCACCAGCCTGGCACGCATCAACAGAGCGGCGCACACGCGCACATCTCCAGATAGCACCCGCGAGTTCAAGGTAGGGGATCTAGTTGATGTTTTCCGGAAACCGCCCAGTAAAGATGCTTCAGGTTGGTCGGGTCCGTACAGGGTTACTGAGTCCTTGCCAGGCCAGGTCCTAGTGAGGGTCAACGGCCAGAAGCGCACATACAGGAGTCAGGATGCACGCCTGACCCTCTTAGTCCTGTACACCGCCAACCAGCCTTCAGCATGGCCTGAGTGTATGCAAGTTGTCACAGAAGCCTTGATGGGTCTGCAGCAGGGACAGTCCGCGTTGTATGGCTTTGCTAACTCCCCCACAGGTGGCTGCGTGCTTTCCAAGGCCACACGTCAAGCGCCGCAAGTGCTACACGCGCTTGAGTTCCTCTTCACCCACTGCTGGCGCCTCCCTGAGACCATCGGCGCGCGTCTTGCCCGCGGCGCCAAGAGTCTCAGCGCCGTAACTTTGGCGTCACACTCCACCTTAATCTTGTGGCAAGCAAACATAGACCAAGATGTCCAGTTTAGCAGTTTGCAAGGCACTAAGGTTAACCTTTTAGAACTACTAGGCAACAGTTATAGCTCTAGTTTAGTGGTTCAGGCCTTGCACGCTGCCGATCAGGACATCACTCTTGCCGATGCCTGTGACGAAGCTGCCGACCTCAACCATGAACCTTCCTCAGAAACCGCGCTCCCGTCCAGTGACACAGAACCCCCTTCGATCCACACGCCTCAGGGCCAGCTGTCCACCATATCTGAGGGTGATGAGGCAGAAGATGCAGTTCACACCTTCTTGTTGTCTTGCCCGGCAGAGCAGCCTGCTCTGACTGAGACACTGCGTGTGCTGTTTGCCTTGTCTGAGTCCGAAACTCTGGAGGCAGCAGCAGAGGGCCCCGAAAACGCCCACGTGCCATATTTCGAACCAGTCGACCCTTGTACTACCGCCATACTGGACCCTTACGTGCACTACCAGTCTGCTCAAGTTGCCACTAGTCACTACGGTTCCCTAGACTACCACGACCTAGCAGGGAATAAGTGTGTAGAACTGTGGTTTACTAAGGGTATGGCCAAAATTGTTGGGGATGATAGCGGTTTGGCGCCTGATGAAACGTATGCTTTAAGAGTTTATGCCACGGGCTACCGACAAGCAGTCATCCAAAGGGAAACCGACCTGCTGACCCCTCAAGACATGCAAAAGCATCAGCCCATGGTGGCAGCAGCTGCTTTGGAGGAGCTGCAAACATGGAACAAGTACAAGTGTTTCAAAAGGGTGCCTAGAGCCACTGCAAAAAACGTCATGGACAGCAAGTTCGTGGCAAAATGGAAAATGGTTCAAGACGCGCAGGGCAAGGAGCAACGGATCGTAAGGATGCGACTTGCGCTGCGTGGTTTTAAGGACCTCCGAGAGGGCCTTGAAAATTTCGCAGCAACAGGATCCCGGCAGTCACAGCGGCTGCTGAGCTCCGAGGTTGCCTGCCATCCGGGATGGAAACTGGTTGCTGTAGATGTAGCCAAAGCCTTTCTGCAGGGCATGACATACCAAGAAATGAGCAAGCTCACGGGAGAAGCCGAGCATGAGGTCCATTTTGATCTGCCAGCTCGTGAGGCTGAGTACCTTAAGCAAGTGCCAGGCTTCGAAGGTTTTGACCCTCGCAAGGAGACGCTAAAGTGCTTGAAGCCTGGTACGGGGTGTCGTGATGCGCCCCGTGCTTTTGCTCTAAAGCTCGCACAGTTCACCCGGTCCAAGGAGATCGGTCTTCAGCCTTCCTTGTACGACTCCGAATTGGAATATAAGCACGTAGGCGGCCGCCTCGTGCTCATTCTTGTAAAACACGTCGATGACCTCAAGATCGCCGGGGAGCCTCGCGAAGTGGATGCGTTGGTAGCACACCTTGAGTCCGGTTTTGGCAAACTAGCCTACCAAGAAAACAATTTCACCGTGTGCGGCTTGACACATGTCAGGCACAGCGATGGCAGCATCGAGATGAACCAGGATGCGTACTTGGCAGCCATGCGGCCTATACAGCATCCAGAGCTAACAGGCAGGGCCAGCAATGAGCCGTGTACGCCAACTGTGCACGGCCTGTTTCAGAGCCTTCTTGGCGCAGTTGCATACAGCCTGCTTTCGCAAGCGTGGGCTGCCGTGTTTGTGGTGGCTCTCCAGCGGCATGCTGCTGCGCCCACCAATCTGCATGTAAGGCGCTTGAACCTTCTGTTGGCCGCCCTTCAAAAGCAGAAAGCAAAGCTGCACTTTCCGGCCATGACTTGCGCACGCCGTATAGTCGTTTTTTCTGATGCGTCCTTCAGCAAAGAAAATGAACAGAAAGGCTACGGCATGCGTGGGGCAGTGTTTTTGCGCATGGGCACTTTCAACGGCCAGGAGCGCTGCCATTTCTTAGAGGCTCACTCGCAGAGCTTGAAGCTGGTCACCCGCAGCACCTTTGCTGCCGAAACACTGGCAGCCGTGGGTGCAGTTGACACCCTTACAGCTCTGTTGGTAACCCTCCAGGAAGTGGCTTGCGGCACACTGACCATTGCAACTGCTCGTGCCCTAAGAGAGCAGGGCGACTTTGCTTTTACCTCCGAACTTTGTATAGACGCCATGAATCTGTACTACGCGCTATCAGCGGCATATCCCAAGTTACCAGCCGAGAAGGCTCTATTCATACATATAGCCTGGCTGCGGGACTTTATCCGCGTTAAGATCCCCAAAGTAATATCTTGGGTTGACACTAGGGACATGCTGGCTGATGGCTTAACCAAGGGCAAGGTAGATCGTACAGCGTTGCTAAATGCAATGAAGGGTGTTGTGAAACTAACACACCCGAAAACTTCTACCAGGTAGGGCACTGCATGCAGTTAACGACTTTCTGTACAGCACAGCAAACTCGACGAGCACACCCGACTTGTAGGGAACCATCTAGCCTGTATGGCTGTATCGGTTGTATAGCCAACTCTATGGGTGCGCGAAGCCGAGCAGCTGTTCAAATCGTAGTTACCAAGCCTGAAAGGTAGCAAAATGAAGCCTTCCGTGGTGACATGTTTTCTGCTACTCCTTGTCTTCGGACTGCGTTCGAAGCAACGGATGGAGAGGTGATCGAGAGTGGCGACTTCAGGCCACGGAATCCCCACTAAAACCCTGCCCTAGGATGCCCAGTAGTACCCTTATTCCCTTTTTGGTAGGTTTAGGCTCCCTTATAAACCCCTTTAAGCAAAAAAGGGCACCCTTTTTCATCCTAGGTTACTGGGCAACCTAGTACCCTAAACCCTAGACCCTAGTCCCTAAACCCTAAAGCGATGGACCAAAGTCCCGAGGCCTAGAGACCCCATGTGCCAGCCCGCTCGTTGCTGTTTTGGGGGTGAGGGGTTTAAGAGTCGAAGGTTTGGGGTTTCAGAGTGTAGGGTTGTCTACATTAGGGTCCCTAGTATCGTAAGGCCCCCATGTCAGAGAAGCCAATGAAGCCGCGGGTTCAGCTTAGCGTCTGTAGGTTTAGGGTTTAGGGCTTAGGGTGTAGCACGGGTCAGCTGTACGCAGTTGTGTGCAGACATGCCCACCCCAAGGCCACCCAAACACTACTCAAAACGAAACTAAGCCGGAGCCAGCCAAACCAAAGCCAGCCCACCTTCAAACACTTCTGCGTCCACCACTGTACTTCGGACTAATACCTAATATGCTTTCTGATGTCATGGAGCTTGCCTATGAAGATGCCCTGCTGCCAGGTAACATTTAAGAAGATGTTTTGAGAAAGTCATCAATTAGAATTAGGAGTTTTGGAGAGAAAAATTAGGTTTCGCGTTGGGGGGCATCTTCGGCCGCAGGGCCTTTTCATTGTCCCTATTCTCTTTGCCGGAGTGTCGAGAATGTACGGCGAAAGGCCTGTTGTTCTAAAGATACCGCGCGAAGGTCATGTCTAGAAGCTTCCGAGAGAAAAACTAGGTTTGACGTTGAGGCGAAAGGCCTGTTGTTCTAAAGAAACCGTAGAAGGTCATGTCTAGAGGCTTGGAGAGAAGAAACCCTGTGTTGTATTCGGGGAAGTCTTCGGCCGGAGGGCCTTCTCATTGTTTCTGTTCTTTTGCCGGAGTGTCAAGGCTGCATGGCAAAAGGCTTGTTGCTCCAAAGAGACCTTGTGAACTTCCGAAAGAAAAACCAGGTTTTGCGTTGGGGGAGATTGTCAAGGCTGCGTGGCAGCCACCCCCCCCCCCAACTTGATTTCGAGGGGGGCTGCATGGAGAAGGCCTGTTTTAAAGATGCCGTGTGAAGGTCATGAGAAAATCAGGGCCTTCTCATTGTTTCTATTCGCTTTGCCGGAGTGTCAAGGCTGGGTGGCAAAAGGCCCGGTGTCCGGGCAGCCCCCAAATTCACTTCGGATAGGGGGGGGGGGGTATCCGTTTTAAAGGGCGCGCCTCCGCCAAGCATTGACCCCCCCGGCAATTGAATTCGGATAGGGGGGGTATCCTGGTGAAAGGCCCGGGCAGCCCCCAAATTGACGTCGGATAGGGGGGGTATCCGTTTCAAAGGCCCGGGACCCCCCGCAATTGAATTCGGATAGGGGGGGGGGGTATCCTGGTTAAAGGCCCGGGCAGCCCCCAAATTGACTTCGGATAGGGAGGGGGGGGGGGTATCCGTTTTAAAGGCCCGGGGCCCCCCCACAATTGATTTCGGATAGGGGGGGGGTATCCTGGTTAAAGGCCCGGGCAGCCCCCAAATTGACTTCGGATAGGGGGGGGGGTATCCGTTTTAAAGGCCCGGGGCCAACCCGCAATTGAACTCGGATAGGGGGGGGGGGTATCCGTTTTAAAGGGCGCGCCTCCGCCCAGCAAAATGGCCAGGTTTAGGGTAATACAATATATATCAGGGACTTGCTAGGCGACTCTAGCTAGGCGACTCTCCTCAGGGGTGTAGCCTGCAGGCTTCGCTGCCCAGCTCAGCCTGCTTGGTCTCGCTGCCGCTCGACAGCGCCCGCCTACCCCAACAGAAGTGAGAGGGGTGGCGGGCGGGTTTAGGGTTCAGGGTTTACGGTTTGGGGTGTACTTGGAGGTTCATGGTACTTAGTAACCCAACTATAACTGCACTTACAACCCAATTATAACCCCAGTGGGGTACTTCAGGGGCTTTGGTGGGTTATAACTACACTTATCATGGGCTCCTAAGTACCCTGAAGTTCCAAGCAGGGTTATGGTGTAGTTTTAGCCGTATGACCTTGAAACCCTAAAACCCTACAACCCAATCTTCCGAGGTCCGCGCTGCTCGTCCAGAACTTCGAGCCCCGGCGCTGCCTCGAGTCCCTGGCCAGCGCCGCCAGGCAAATGCTCGGCGGACTTGTCACGGGGAGCCCTAAACTATAAACCTTTATAACCATATGCCCTAAACCCTAAACCCTAAACCCTAAACCCTAAACCCTAAACCCTAAACCCTAAACCGCAAGGCGGCCGAAGGCCAGCAAGGTTCTGGGCGCCGACTTGCAGGACGCTGGGAGTTCTCTGGTCACCGTAGGGTTGAGGAGGGGTTTAGGGTTTGGGGTTCAGGGTTTAGGGTTTAGGGTTTAGGGTTTAGGGCTAGGGGTTTCATATTTTGCTGGGTTCGGTTATGTCGCATGTTGGATAAAACCCCAAACCGACCCAACGCGAAACCCCAAACCCTAAGCCACGAACAAGGAACCCTTAAGCCCTAAACCCTAGTTAAGCCCTGAACCCGAATCCCTAAGCCATAAGCCCTAAATCCTAAACGCTGAGCAAGCAAACCTTCAAGGTGTACCGGTGCATTGGGGAGCTTCAGGGACCCGACGAGCAGCTTGTGGGGGCAGGGGGCTAGAAGCTCAAGGCTTTGGCATTTCAGGGCTTCGGGCTTAGGGCTTGGGGTTTAGGCGTTAGGCTTAAGGGCTTAGGGTTCGCCGCAAACTCTTAAACAGGCTAAGCCCCAAAGGGGTTAGGCTTCTCCGTTTGTTTTGGGGCTCCATGTCCATAGCACGCTCCAAAATCTCAAGCCGACTTAGGCGTGCTTGGGTCTTAGTGCTGTAAGGGCTGAGGCTCAAAAACAACCAGAAAACCTTGGGGGCGTATTTTCGGTGTAGGGCTTACAAAGGCCCAAAACCCCAAAGCCTAAACCCTAAACCCTAGACCCTAAAACCCTAACCGAAACCCTAAACCCTAAACCCAAATAGGTGTATCCGGCCCAAGCTTAGCCTGTGTCACATCTCTCCAGGACCTTCGCGAGCGCCCCTTGCCAGCACGTCTACTACCCCTAAACCCTAAACCCTAGGCCCTTCTCTCGAAACACGAGGTGCTCAAGTCCTAAACCCTACGCCCTAAGCCCTAAGCCCGAAACCCTAAACCCTAAACCCTAAACCCTAAACCCTAGACCCCCAACCTTTGCTTCCCCCAGCTGTTGCAGAGCAGCTGAGGCATTGAGCGACTCGAGGAGGCAGCCGAGGCGGGGCCTCAGGGGCTTTAGGGCTTTAGGGGGGGGCTTCCGGGTTCGGTTTAGGGTTTAGGGTTTAGGGTTTAGGGTTTAGGGTGTAGGGTTTAGGGTTTAGGGTTTAGGGTTCAGGGTTTAGGGTTTAGGGTCTAGGGTTTAGGGTTTAGGGTTCAGTGTTTGGGGTTTGGGGTTTAGCGTTTAAGGTTCAGGGTTTGGGGTTTGGGGTTTGGGGTTTGGGGTTCAGGGGGGCTTGAGGGCCTTGGGGGGGCTTCTGGGTTCGGTTTAGGGTTTAGGGTTTAGGATTTAAGGGTTTAGGGTTTAGGGTTCAAGGCTTAGGGCTTAGGGTTTAGGTTTAGGGTTTAGGGTCTAGGGTTCAGGTTTTGTCGGCTTTTGTTGGTTGTTTTCTCCTTTTGCTGGGCTTTGGGTTTTAGGGTTCAGGGTGGCGGGGGAGGCTAGGGGCCTCAGTGTCTTAGGGCCTCAGGGAGCAGAGCTGCGAGCCTAAATCCGAGTTCAGCCTTTAGGAATGTTTCGAGTTTAGGGTTTGGGGTTAAGGGTTAAGGGTTTAGGGTTTACGGTTTAGGGTTTAGGTTTTAGGGTTTAGGATGTCCCTAAACCCTAAGCCCTAAGCTTATAGGGCTTTGAGGGCTTCGTTCGGCTTGCGAAACTTTACTCCCAAACCTCAACCCTCGACTCTAGAGTCCGAAACCCTAAGCCCTAAACCCCAAACCTCTATAAACCCCACCAAACTCCAGCGCCCCAAGCGTCATTTTTGCCCTCGCCCTAAACCCTAAACCCTAAACCCAAGCCCCACATGCCTTCTTTGGGCCTAAACTTAACCCCAACCAAAAAGACCCCATAACCCCTAACCCATAAACCCTACACCCGAAACCCTAACCCCTATGTTCTTAAACCCTAAACCCTAAAACCTAAACCCTAAACCCCTAAACCCTAAACACAACCCTAAACCCTAAACCCTAAAGCCCAAACCCCAAACCCTAAACCCCAAACCCTAAACCCCAAACCCTAAACCCTAAACCCAAACCGCCTTTGCGGCGCGAGGCGCTGGAGGCGCAGGAGCCGCCTGCGAAGCGACTCAGAGGCGTCGCGCGAGGGAGCTCAAACCCTAAACCCTCAATCTTGAGGGGTGTAAGATGAGGGTTAAGGGTTTAGGGTTAAGGGTTTAGGGTTTAGGGATCAGGTAGTGTTTAGGTAGGGTTTAGGGTTTCGGGTTGGTAGTTTAGGGTTTAGTGTGTAGGGTTTCGAGGGGACCCTTCATCTTTTTCCCTATATAACCCCTGTATGTACCTTACATAGTCTCTATTTACCCAGGTAAACCCCTAAACCCTAAACCCTAAACCCTAAACCCTTAACCCTAAACACCTAAGATTCCCTACATCACCCCGAAGGTCCCTAACAAGGGTCCCTCCTTTAGAGTCTTATTCTCCTGACCATCCTGAACAGTATCTCAGGGTGGCTACATGGTCCCTTAGTGGTTTTAGGGTTTAGGGTTTAGGGTTTAGGGTGTAGGGTTTAGGGTTTAGGGTTTAGGGTGTCGGGTTTAGTTTTTTAGCGTAGTTACATGGTTCCTGAATATGATTACCTTCTTTAAAGGGTTTGAAGTATGGGGGTTTGGCAATTGGTTCCCAATGAAGCGCCCATATGAAGGGACCATGCAACTACCCTTTGACCTTTTTTACGAGACTCTTTGGAACCCTAAACCCTAAACCCTAAACTCTAAACCCTAAACCCTAAACCCAAAACCCTAAACCCTAAACCCTGTGTGGTTTAGGGCTTCAAGGCCTTCAGGGCTTTAGGGCCTTTAGGGGCTTAGGGTCTTTTGGGCTTTCGGGCCTCTAGGGTTTCGAGGTTTAAAGCTTAGGGTTTTAGGGCTTTAAGGGCTTACAGGGTTTCCGAACTTGGTACATTCTTTGTGTTTTTTTGTGTCCAAAGAGCAACTTACCTAGGAGGTAGTATCAACCTCGTCAGGGTGCGGGGGTTGTGAGGTTAGGTGCTTTGGGGAACCCTAAGCCCTAAGCCCTAAGCCCTAAGCCCAAATCCCTAAGCCCTAAGCCCTAAGCCCTAATCCCTAAGCCCTAAGCCCTAAACCCTAAACCCTAAACCCTAAACCCAAAACCCAACCTGAAAGCTGCATGACATCTGAATCAGCACAGCTTCGTTGGTGAGAAGGATGAAGAGCATTGCGCAATTGTCATGGACCAAGTCAAGGAGCCCGCAGACTGCCGTTGAGTGCCTCGGCAACCCGCCACAAGAACCTGGTAACAAGCGGGTGGGCAAAGCACCTCGCCCAGAGGGGCTTTGCGTGGTGAAGGCGCCAAGATGCCGTCTGGGCTCTTGGCTCAGCTGACACATAGACATAGAGTGCGTGTCGACCCTCATAAAACCCCAAAACTCAAAACCCTAAGCCCTAAGCCCTAAACCCTAAAACCCTAAACCCTAAACTCCTAAACCCCTAAACCCTAAACCCTAAACCCTAAACCCTAAACCCTAAACCCTAAACCCTAAACCCTAGACCCTAGACCCTAGACCCTAGACCCTAGACCCTAGACCCTAAAGCCCAAACCCTGTGTCGCCAACCCCCTATGCCCTACACCCTAAGCCCTGCACCCCTCCATGTCGAATAGTCATCCAACGAAGAATAATGGCAGTAGCATGTTACTCGTCGCAACTGTCGTAAAGACAATTCTACAAGTCTGAGCATTGCTAAAGAGAAAGTAAGGAAGTACGAACCCCGAAGCCGCACACCCGCAAGCACAAACCCCAAACCCCAAACCCCTAACCCCAAACCCTCAAGCCTCAACCCTAAACCCTAAATCCTAAACCCTATAAACCCTGAACCCTAAACCCTATAAACCCTAAACCCTATAAACCCTAAACCCTATAAACCCTAAACCCTATAAACCCTAAACCCTATAAACCCTGAACCCTAAAGCAGGTGGCGAGCCTGACGAGGAAGCCGTGCACCCCGAGGCGAGACCCGGCCCGTCGGGGCTAAGGGCTTCCTAGAACCTCAGCTTTATGAACCCAAGAACCACGCTTCCCCTTGACAGTAGGGTTTAGGGTTTAGGGTTTAGGGTTTAGGGTTTAGGGTTTAGGGTTTAGGGTTTAGGGTTTAGGGTTTAGGGTTTAGGGTTTAGGGTTTAGGGTAAACCCTAAACCCTAAACCAAAATCCTGGAGTTGAGGATGATTAGGGGTTCAGGGCGGTCCGGGGCTTTAGGGTGGTTCCGCGTCTACGTAGGCCTTAAGTGTTTAGGATTTAGGGTTTAGGGTTTAGGGTTAGCGTTTAGGGTTTAGGGTTTAGGGTTTAGGGTTTCGGGTTTAGGGTTTAGGGAGTTTAGGGAGTTTTCGGGGGTTTGGGACCTTGAGTATATCTCTTGCTAACCCCGGCGTTTGGCCACTTTAGGCTTGCAGTGTTGACAGTTTGTGGGTGCGACATGAACCCTAAATCCCCAAGCCTTTCTGAACCCCGCAAGCCCTGTGAAACCAGAACCCCCCCCCCCCCCCACCGCAAAACAACGAAAAGAAAGAAGAAAACAGAAACAACAACCTCAACCCTGAACCCTAAACCCTAAACCCCAAACACCGTATATAAATATACATATGAATATCAGTAAATAAATAAATACATATTATATATATATATATGTAAAATATATATATATATATATATGTATACATATCCCCTAGACCCTAAACCCTAAACCCGAGACCCTAAACCCTAAACCCTGAACCGTCTTCCTTAGTGAAGGGGGCACGCCGGCAGGCGCAGGACGTCCCTGCTCCGGAGATCGAGCTGTGCAGCCCTCGCGGAGACAAAAAGAGGGGTTCGGGTTTAGGGTTTAGCGTTTAGGGTTTAGGGTTTAGGGCTCAACCTTTGTGGGCTTTGGGCAACCCTATCTAAACCATAGACCGGTTTAGGGTTTAGGGTTTGGGTTCACGGCTTCGGGCTCATTAGGCTTTAGCTTTGGTATGGGGCCTGGCAAGGGCTAGACGTTGAATGCGTAGCATTCTTTCAGACAACGGAGGGGGTGATCTTGACCTGCTTGGCAGCGTAGATGCACCATGCACCCGGAACCCGACGACACCGCCTAGATGCTACCCTAAGCACTAACCTTAACCCCTAAACCCTAAAGCCCTAAACCCGAAACCCTAACCCCCAAATGCGAATTAAACCAGCCTCAGCCCTAGCCCTTAAACATCTTAAGCCCCAAGCCCTGTAAGCCCCAAAACCCTGAACCAGCATAAGCCCTAACCTTAAAAGTCCTAACCCTATAAACCCTGTAAACCCTATAAACCCTATAAACCCTGTAAACCCTGTAAACCCTATAAACCCTATAAACCCTAAAATTCCCCCAAGCCCTAAACCCTAAACCCTAAACCCTAAACCCTAAACCCTGAACCCTAAACCCTAAACCCTATAAACCCTCAAATTCCCCCAAGCCCTGAGCCTTTGCACCCCTGGAGGCCTTTACAAAGCTTCAAGGGGCTGGGGACCTCTACAACCCACGGGTTTAGGGTTTAGGGTTTAGGGTTTAGGGTTTAGGGTTTGCCTAAATAGCTCCCCCTAAACCCAAAGAAACTAAAAGCTTACAAGCCCTATGAAACCTTAAACCCTATAAGCCCTCAAGACCCGAAGCTCAACATGTTGTAGGTTTACCGTCAGGATCCGTCAGGGCAGATAGGGTTTAGGATGTCAAGGTTGAAGGTTGAGGGACCTAGGCCCTATAAGCCCTGAAACAGGGTGCGGTTCAGGGTTTAGGGGTTTAGGGGTTTGGTGTTTTAGGGTTTAGGGTTTAGGGTTGAGGGTTTAGGGTTTTGGGTTTAGGGTTTAGGGTTTAGCTGCGTAAATTATAGCGAGGTCAGCGAGGTCACCGCCGAAATTACTAAACCCCACACCCTAAACCCTAACACACATTTCAAGATGCCGAAGCCCCCCATGACCCTGGGCAAGGCCGGCGCCTAAATCCTGCTGCAGCTGCCCCGCTTGGCACGCTTGGTCTTCCTCCCTTAACCCTAAACCCCACACCCTAAACCCTAAACCCTAACCCTGGACCCTAAACCCTAAACCCTAAACCCTAACCCTAAACCCTAAACCCTTAACCTTGAGTCAGAGGAACCCGAAAGCCCCAAAGCCCCCAAACGGATCCACTTCTTGGTTGAAGACGGCGCTACCATCATGTGTCAGCTGGACCTTTTCTCTCTTTCTTGGCGCAAAGCTTTCATGTAAAGTCTCGACAAAACTTGCACCCCCTAGAGCCAGAACCCCGAAACTCTCAATCCTAAACTCCGCAACTCAACCCCAAAGGCCCCAGCTAAGGTTTAGGGTTCAGGGTTTAGGGTTTAGGGTTTAGGGTTTAGGGTAAACACCAAGCCCTAGAACCCAATGCCAGTCCCTGGCATTCGTCAAGTCGCTGAACTCCGATGTGGACGAGCTCACACGAGAGCCGAAAGGCCAGCCTGCTGAGTCGGATCTGCATCCAAACCCCAAACCCCAACCCCAAACCCTAAACCCTAAACCCTCAGCCCTAAACCCTAAGCCCTAAACCCTAAACCCTAAACCCTATAAACCCTCAAATTCCCCTGGGCTCAGGGTTCAAAACTTCGGGTTTCACGTCGAAACCCTAAGACCTAAGACCAAGGCCCCTGCCCAAAGCCCCGTACCAAAACCCGACCCAAGCCCGAAACCCCTAAACCCCTAAACCCCTAAACCCCTAAACCCCTAAACCCCTAAACCCCTAAACCCCTAAACCCCTAAACCCCTAAACCCCTAAGCCCCTAAACCCCTAAACCCCTAAACCCCTAAACCCCTAAACCCCCAACCCCCAAACCCTAAACCCTAAACCCCAAACCCCAAACCCTAAACCCTCTCATGGAGGCTGCGCGGTGATCAAGGAGGTCTGCAAGCGGCCGGAGGGCTTCAACTGGCAAACGGCGCAGCGGCCCCGACTCGGGCTGGGGCTAGTGGAGGTGTTGAAGGTTTCTTCACCCTAAACCGGCCCTAAGCCCTAAACCTAAACCCCAGACCCTAGACCCCAAACCCAAAGCCCCAAACCCTAAACCTAAGCCCCAGGCTCCCGAAGTTTCCAGGGTGTGGCCCCTCGACTCGAAAAGCTGCTCAAAGTTTTAGGGTTTGGGGGTTTAGGGTTTAGGGTGTAGGGTGTTTAGGGTTTAGGGTGTAAGGGCGCAAGGGTTTAAGGGTTAAGGGGTTTAAGTGTTTAGGGTGTCAGGGCTTCGGAAATATGGACGGAGACTGTAACTCGTATGTGGTCAGTTTTCTGCAAAGCGCTGTATGCGTGCATGTATTGTTGTAATGAATGAATGTATGTATGTATGTATGTACGTACGCATGTATGTATGTACGTACGTACGTATGTATGTATGTATGTATGTATGTATGTATATATGTGCATCTTCACCTTTAGGTCGTTTAGGGTTTAGGATATACCTTCCAGGGTTTAGGGTTTAAGGTTTATGGTTTAGGGTTTAGGGTGCAGGGTGCAGGGTTTAGGTGGCCCTGTACTAGACTGTTCAGCCTGATGTCTTGCCAATCCGGAAAGTACTGATGCTGCTATGAGGAGACTAAACCCTAAACCCTAAGCCCTAAACCCCAAACCCCAAACCCTAAACCCTAAACCCTAAACCCTAAACCCTAAACCCTAAACCGCAGCTCAAGGTGCGTTTGCAGCGGGAACTGGGATTACGTGCGCAGCTTATGCTTGGGGCGGGGGGGGAGTCCAACCTCAAGCCCTGGGCCCCTATCCCAAAAATAGGGTTTAGGGTTTAGGGTTTAGGGTTGCGGGTTTAGGGTTTGGGGTTTAGGGTTTAGGGTTGAGGGTTTAGGGTTTAGGGTTTCGGGTTTAGGGCTTAGGGGCATGTGCACGTCCCGTGGCACATCCGAGCACCATTGGGCTTTTTCAGGTTTTGCGTGATGAGGGGTACGATACCCTAAACCCCAAACCCTAGTCCCTAAACCCTAAACCCTAAACCCTAAACCCTAAACCCTAAACTGTTCGTATAAGGGGGAACATCCCAAGTGATGAGCTTTTGCTGGTTTCACGGTTTAAACAACCTCAAAATCCGACATCTCAAGGACTGGTTTACAACACCCTAAACCCTAAACCCTTGTCAACACCCTAAACCCCAAACCCTAAACCCTAAACCTTTGTCAAAACCCTAAACCCCTAAACCCTGAACCCTGAACCCTATTCTTGCCATGTGGTCTAGGCTTGGACCCAAGGATTTCGGGTTTTGGGGGTTAAGGGCTTGGGGGTTAGGGTTTAGGGTTAGGGCTTAGGGCTTAGGGCTTAGGGCTTAGGGTTTAGGGTTTAGGGTTTAGGGTTTAGGGTTTAGGGTTTAGGGTTTAGGGTTCAGGGTTTAGGGTTTAGGGTTCAGGGTTTCGGGTTTAGGGTTTAGGGTTTAGGGTTTAGGGTTTAGGGTTTAGTAGGCTTTCGGGATTAGGGCCCAGGGCTCAGGGTTTAGGGCTGTAGAGTTGAGGGCCTTCGGTGGGCTCAGGGTTCAAAACTTCGGGTTTCACGTCGAAACCCTAAGACCTAAGACCAAGGCCCCTGCCCAAAGCCCCGTACCAAAACCCGACCCAAGCCCGAAACCCCTAAACCCCTAAACCCCTAAACCCCTAAACCCCTAAACCCCTAAACCCCTAAACCCCTAAACCCCTAAACCCCTAAACCCCTAAACCCCTAAACCCCTAAACCCCTACACCCCTAAACCCCTAAACCCCTAAACCCCTAAACCCCTAAACCCCTAAACCCCTAAACCCCTAAACCCCTAAACCCCTAAACCCTAAACCCTAAACCTAAACCCTAAACCCTAAACCCTCACAACAATACTACCTGGTGTGAAGTACCAACTAAGTGGTGGAACAGTGTTCTGCAGGGCTGAGGCCGACGCCAGGCCATCCTTCATGCCGACGCTACACTTGCCTACCATGCGCCGAGTGCAAATTCACACTCCGGCAAGTGGAACCATCTGGAGACTCCCCTAAACCCTAAACCCTAAACCCTAAACCCTAAATCCTGCCTACTCCTCCACCACCATCCTGGATGTGAAGGAGTCGCTCAAGGTGACGGATTTTCGACTGGTACCCAGTGAGGGCGGTTTAGGGTTTAGGGTTTAGGGTTGAGTTTAGGGTTCAGGGTTTAGGGTTTAGGGTTTAGGGTTTAGGGTTTAGAAGTCGGTGATCGGCGTAGAGCTTTTTACGCCCCATGGTGCAAAGATACCGTTGAGTGGCTTGGGACCCCGATAAGGTACCCCAAACTTGGAAACCTCCACATCCCTACACCCTAAACCCCAAACCCTAAACCCTAGACCCTAAACCCTAAACCCTTAAACCCTAAACCCTAAACCCGAAACCCTAAACCCTAAACCCTAAACCCTAAACCCTAAACCATGCGCCTGAGGCCCCCATCACCCCCACCACGACCAGCACATCGCTCTCGCCGCTGGCCCCTGCTGCGCGGGGCCACAGCTTTGTGCTCGCAACGCCAGGGTTTAGGGTTTAGGGTTTAGGCGGTTTAGGGTTTAGGGTTTAGGGTTTAGGGAAACCCTAAACCCTAAACCCTCAACCCGAAACCCTAAGCCCGATAAACCCCAAGCTCAAAGCCCCAAACCCTGAACATGGAGGATCCAAAAAGGTTTAGGTTTTAGGGTTTAGGGTTTAGGGTCCAAATGGTACCCTGTATATCCTACCATTGGGTCATCCTAAACCCTAAATCCCTAATCCTAAACCCTAAACCCTCCCCGGGGTCTGGGCCTTCGCGATCCTGCGAGAACTTGCGGACGTCCGGGTTCGGGCTTAGGTTTGGAAACTCTAAACCCAAAACCCTAAACGCTAAACCCTAGACCCTAAGCCCTGCAACCCCAAGCCTAAGACCCTGATGAGTCCTTCCTTAAATCCCTAGCTTCAACTTACAGCTCAGGGTTTTGAGTGGCTACATGAGATCCTATTGTTACGACAAACAAGGCAACCTTGCCTACAAAGTTGTGAAAGGGGAACATCGTGAACCCGCAGAGTGTTTGTCGTCCATGTACCTTGATTTAGGGTTTTTGAGGGTACAGGGTCTGAAGTCCATTAGGCGAAGCCTAAACCCTAAACCCTGAACCCTGAACCCTAAACCCCAAACCCTAAACCCTAAACCCGCGCCTTAAAGGACTAAGAGATGCCAAGACCCTCATGTGAGGTTTAGGCGGTGGCTTTGTAGCTTCCGCGTTTTCATCCTGGCTTCATCCGGTTCTATGCACTTTTCCAAGGGCTTTTGAGAGGTCTTGCAGGTGACACAGAGTTTTGCTGGTTTGTGTGAGCTAGTAGTTTAGGGCTTCTGTGTAGGATCTGTAGACGCAGACATACAGTTTTTTTTTTTGCGATTTTAAGTAGATATAAACGCACCCCTAAACCCTAAACCCTTAACCCTAAACCCTAAGCCCTGAGCCCTACATATACATACATACAGTGCGGGCCGCGCCGCAGAACGCCCTAGCGCAAACAAACTCCCTGAGACCCTATAAGCTTTATCTTCTAATCGTCTGCTAGGGTTTAGGGTTTAGGGTTTAGGGCTTAGGGTTTAGGGTTTAGGGCTAGGGTTTAGGGCTAGGATGACCAGTAGTACTCTGTTTGCCCTTTTTTGAGGGGGGCGGTTCTAGGTTCCCTGCTAAATCCACTTCCGCAAAAGAGGCACCCATTTTTTGTCCTAGGTTCCTGGGCAACCTCGCAGTATAATTTCTGTATATGCCGGTTAGCCCCCAGGCCTTGTAGGGTTTAGGGTTTAGGGTTCAGGGTTTAGGGTTTAGGGTTTAGGGTGTAGGGTTTAGGGTTTAGTTGTATTGTAGTAGTCCGTGCCATTTGTCTCCCTCCTCGAAAGTAGTAATTGCAGAACGAAGATAACTATAAATTTGATATCATATTTCTAGTTGAAAAACAAACAGCAAAAATACTCGTAATACTAGTCTTAGCACTCTACGACCCTACACCCTGAGCATTCAAACCTAAGTCCCCTATACCCCAACCCTATACCCTAAACCCTAAACCCTAAATCCGCAACCCCCCAGGGTGCTACAGCCAGCGTCCGATCCTAAGACTGCAACATCGCACAGTTTAGGGTTAAGGGTTTGGGGCTCAGGGTTTTGGGTTTCGGAGTTGGGGGTTTGGGGTTTGGGGTTTAGGATTTAGGGTTTGGGGTCTGGGGTATCGGGTTTAAGATTTAGGGTTTGGGGTCTGGGGTTTAGGGTTTGGGATAAGGTGGCTCAGGATTTGTTTTGCATCAAAATGTCATGACTTTTCGGGGTTTGGGGTTAGGGCGTAAGTTTCGGGTTTTGGGCTTGTAGCGTTCAAGGCTTGGGGCTAAGGTCTGAAGTTTGCAATGCACAGACAAGTTCACGATCTGCAAGGCGTTGGGTGTAGAGCTTAGGGTTTTAGGTCTAAACCCTAAAACCCTAAAACCCTGAAACCCTAAAACCCTAGGACCCTAAAACCCTAAAACCCTAAAACCCTAAAACCCGAGAACCCTAACCCTAAAACCTAAACCCTAAACCCTAAAGGTTTCCGGAATGTTAGCCTTGCGTGTTAGGGGCAGGGCCAGCATGTGGCGTGTAGTTGCATATTGCAGCTCAGCCGCTTAAACCGTGAACTCGAAGCCCTAAGCCCGAAACGGGGTTTGTGGGTTCAAAGGAGTGTATGAGGGTTTGAGAGATCTATGTATATCTTATATAGTCCCTATATACCTAAGTAGCCCTGAATAACCCCTAAAGAACCCCCTAAGGTCCCTGATAAGGGTGTCTCCTGTAGTCTATCGTTTTTGAGGTGATCACTCCAGCGCCCGGCGTCACAGAGACGGCACAGCTGCAGGCAAGAGTTGTGGGCTTGGCTTGCACTGCCTTGCTTCGAGCTTATCATTCAAGGCTTTAGATGTCGCGTTTTGGGCTTTAGGATTCAGTTTGAGGTGTTATCACGAGCTTGGGGTTGCAAGTATTGGTGTCTACAAACCCTCAAGCCTCAACCCTAAACCCTAACCCCTCCTAAACCCTAAACACTAAACCCTAAACCCTAAACACGAAACCCTAAGCCCTAAGCCCTAATCCCTAAACCCTAAACCCTAAACCGCAGAAAGGCATGTCGACGCACCGCACTTGAAGTGTTGAACCTATATTTGGAGGTTCAAGGGTACGTATAGCTCCATTTATAGCTGTAGCCCTAAGTCCCCTAAGTAGGTTATAAGTAGACTTCTAACTGGGGTTATCAGTACCCCTAAACCCTAAACCCTAAACCCTAAGCCCTAAACTCTAAACCCTAAACCCTAAATCCTAATTGTGGTTCTAAGTACCCATGAACCTCCAAGTAGACCCAAAGATGCTGAAGCCTCTAGAAATGCGCCTTCCCCCGAGCATGCGTGCGCACCCAGCAGAGTTAGGGTTTAGGGTTTAGGGTTTGGGGTTTGGGGTTTAGGGTTTAGGGTTTAGGGTTTCGGGTTTCGGGTAAGCACGCAAGTGGTTTGTTCTAGATCTGGGCACTCGTACCCTGAGTGATATACTTGTTACAATCGGATTCGTTCCCATAGGCTCCCCAGAAGGGATCCTGATATTGAACCACCTACATCACCCCTAAACCCTAAACCCTATACTAAACCCTATAAACCCTAAACCCTAAACCAAACCTTATAAGCCCTACACTAAACCCTAAACTATACACTCTATACCAAACCTCATAGTAAACCGTAAACCCTAAATCCTCAACCCTCAACCCTCAACCCTCAACCCTCAACCCTCAACCCTCAACCCTCAACCCTACTAAGCCCTAAACCCCCCAGTGCATGCGAGCCTTCCGCCCATGCCGAATGGACAGGTTGAAACAACTCCGCCTGCGACCACGCCTCGGCCTTATGATAAACCCTAAACCCTAAACCTCTAAACCTTATTTATAACCCTAAAGAAGAGACCCGGAAAGGGCTTGGGGCCGCGACCTCGGGCTTGCTGCATAAAAGCAGGCTAGGAAAGAGGCCAGAAACCTGGCAGAGACCCACTGTATGGGGGTTAAATTAGGGGTACCTTACTGAGGTCCTTAGTATAAGGGAATCCTACTGTTTGGGGATCTATATTGGGGGTCCCCTATTTTCGTAAAACCACTATATCCATGATTGGAGTCGAGGCCAGCCAAGGACCGTTTGTACTTCCAACCCTAAACCCTAAACCCTAAACCCTAAACCCTAAACCCTAAACCCTAAACCCTAAACCCTAAACCCTAACTTTGCTCTTTTGCCTCCTGTGGCAGGGAGTGACGCCCAGGGATTTGGGTGGTTCCAATGTGTTTGCCTGTGACATTGACACCAAGTACCATGCCATAATTTTGTGGATTGTGCCACGAGGAGTGCTGTCGCCCAAACCCTGAACCCTGAACCCTAAACCCTAAACCCTAAAACCTAAACCCCAAACCCTAAACCCCAAACCCCAAACCCCAAGCCCCAAACCCCAAACCCCAAACCCCAAACCCCAAACCCCAAACCCCAAACCCCAAACCCCAAACCCCAAACCCACACCCTGGGAGGCCTTTTCCTGGCCTCCGAGGTTCAGGATTAGGGCTTCAGTGGCTTACGGTCTTGAAGGGGCCCTCGAGCCCCAAAACCCAAACCCCAAGGGCCTAGGATCCCCAATGCGACCCTGCATCCCTACTGTAGGACCCTAAACCCTAAACCCTAAACCCTAAACCCTAAACCCTAAACCCTAAACCCTAAACCCTAAACCCTAAACCCTAAACCCTAAACCTCTCTATCATAATGAATTTAAACCCTAATTCAAAAGTCGGCTACGGTGAATTTCGGCTTCAAAAGTCGGCAATGGTGAATTTCCTGGCCTCAAAAGTCGGCAATGGTGAATTTCCTCCACCCCCCCACCCCCCCCCCCCCCCACCCCCCCCCCCCCCCCCCCCCCCCCCCCCCCCCCCCCCCAGCCCCACCTACCCCCACCCCCATCCCCCCGCCACAGGTTTGAAAGAATTTGAGGCTTGGGGCTGATAGGGTTGAGAGTTAGATTTAAGCCTACTGGGAATGTATTGAGTGAACTTTGTATTTTCTCAATGTTATGGGTTTCTTGGGTGGGTGGGTTTTTTTCCAACGCTTGACAAGCTGCTTGACTAGTGAATGCTCGGACTTGAGATGCTGAACCCTAAACCCTAAACCCTAAACCCTGAACCCTAAACCCCAAACCTAAACCCCAAACCTAAACCCCAAACCCTAAACCCTCAACCCTAAACCCCAAACCTAAACCCTGAATTCACAGGTTTAGGGGCTGTGGGTTTAGGGCCAAGCCCATGAGAGCCTTCGGACGTCCAGTTGGCTCGCTTGGACCGCCACCGTCTTGCTGTAAGCCCTGTTCCCTAAATCCTAAGCACTACAGTAAGCCTTAAATCCTAAGCCCTAAATCCTAAACCCTAAACTCTTGAAAGTCTTGAATCTTGGCAACTGTGACACCATATTGGCAATCTAGGCCCCAAGCCCCTCTAGATTGCTTCTCGCCCGCAGCCCTCTAGACCCGAATAACTTTTAACCCTAGCCCCTGTAAGAACAAACCTCTAAACCCTAAGCCCCCAAACCCTAAACTCTAACCCCTACAGTCCAAACCCTAAACCCTGAACCCTGAACCCTAAACCCTAAACCCTAAACCCTAAACCCTAAACCCTAAACCCTAAACCCTAAACCCTAAACCCTAAACCCTAAACCCTAAACCCTAAACCCCAAACCCTAAACCCTAAACCCTAAACCTACAGTTTCCGAGGCCCGAGGTAGCAGCGGCCTCTGTCACACAAGCAGAGGCCCCGAGACCTTTGCCTGAGCCTTCTAAGCCCTCAAGCCACAGGCTTGGGTTTAGGGTTTAGGGTTTAGGGTTTAGGGTTTAGGGTTTAGGGTTTGGGGTTTAGGGTTTAGGGTTTAGGGTTTAGGGTTTAGGGTTTAGGGTTTAGGGTTTAGGGTTTAGGGTTTAGGGTTAGGGTTAAGAGTTTCGGGTTTCGGGCTTAGGGGTTAAGGGGTTTAGGGTTGAGGGGTTGAGGCTTTCAGGCCGTTTAGGGTTTCAGGGTTTGGTTCAGGGTTTCATTTTTGTTGTGGAAATCGCGCTCAGAACACCTACAGCCACAACCTACATCAAACAATGCGGCACTCTTCCAGGCTTCGAAGACTCAAAAAAGCAAAGCCCAAATCATGTGAAGCATCCAAGCTCTATGCCCTAAACCCGAAACCCTAAACCCTAAACCCTAAGTAAAGTGGCGTTGCTTGGACAGGTTCTGCAGCTGTTGATTTGTAGAGCGACGTATCAAGCAACCCTTTCAGACCCGCAATGGATTTGCTCAGGGCTGAAGGCATGTCCGGGCAGTATTTTCGGAGTTTTGGGGTTTAGGGTTTGCGGTTTTAGTGTTTAGGGTTTGCGGTTTAGGGTTTAGGGTTTGGGATTTAGGGTCTACGGTTTCGGGTTTGGGGCTTATGTTTTAGGGCCCGCAGCCATTCAACGGCCCGGATTTTGCCCTGTTGCAAGAGATGGCGTCCGCTGCGGTGTCTGATGCGGCTCTGCCGTGTTTTGACAAGCTCTGCACCCTGAACCCTGAACCCTGAACCCGAAACCCGAAACCCGAAACCCAAAACCCCGATTCGCACTTCTGGTGCTGTGTAAGTGGCGAACTGCTCTCAATACTTGTGGAAGTTTCAAGCCCAAAGCTCGGTACAAGCTTGCTTACACCCCTGCCTCAACTAAACCCTAAACCTCTAAACTTCTAAACTTCTAAACCTCTAAACCTCTAAATCCTCTAAATCCTCTAAACCTCTAAACCTCTAAACCTCTAAACCTCTAAACCTCTAAACCTCTAAACCTCTAAACCTCTAGTCCCCTAAACCTCTAAACCTCTAAACCTCTAAACCTCTAAACCTCTAAACCTCTAAACCTCTAAACCTCTAAACCTCTAAACCTCTAAACCTCTAAACCTCTAAACCTCTAAACCTCTAAACCTCTAAACCTCTAAACCTCTAAACCTCTAAACCCTGAATCCACTGAACACTCAGCGCTCAGACGTAAGGACCCTCATGCAAGCTCCACGTCCACAGGTTTTCAGGAGATCACAGTTTGTGTGGGCTGTGGTTCATAGAACCCCTAAGCCCCTAAACCTGAACCCCAAACCCTAAACCGCTTAACGGTTCGTTTGCTCTGGGGTTGCTTCCGGGTTTGAGGGTCCCTCAGCAGGTTTCGAGTTTAGGTGAGCCCTAAACCCCAAACCTTATAAATCCTGACAGGAGCTAGACAAGTGACAGGGAGAGAGCACGTAACCTTCACTTTTCTTCTCTTTGGCGACTTCATCGCAGGAGTGTCTTAGGACGGTTCAGCTTCGCGGTTGCCCATGGAGCTTGTGCTAGCCGGTTAAAGACAGGACCCTAGCCCCTACAACCCTAGGCCCTAAATCCTGAATGCTAAATCCCAAAGCCTGGCAGCCTTAAACCCCTTCACCCCGAGACCCTAAGTCCTACACCCTTTCCACCCGCAACTCCCCTGTAAACCCTGTAAACCCAAAAAACTCTATAAACCCCCAAAGCCTAAAGCCCATAAACCCTATATACGCTAAGCCCCGAAGCCCCCAAAACCCTACACCCATCTCAACCCTTAAACCCTAAACCCTGAAACCCTAAAACCCTTAAGCCCTAAACCCGTAAACCCTAAACCCTTAGCCCTTAGCCCTTAACCCTTAGCCCTTAACCCTTAACCCTTAACCCTTAACCCTTAACCCTTAACCCTTAACCCTTAAAGCCAAGCCTCAGGTGACAGTGCTCTCGGTCAAGCTGGCCAAACCACGGCGAGAGCGCACGCGCAAATTTCGGCAGGCCCGAAACCCCAAACCCGAAACCCTAAACCCTAAACCCCAAACCCTAAACCCTAAACTCCAAACCCTAAACCCAAACCCTAAACCCTAAATACCCCAAACCCTAGTTTGGAATGTTGGGTTTTTGGGTTTACGGGCTTAGGCCTTGCCGGGTTTAGGGTCCTACGCTACCCTAAACCCTGAACTATCCCTAGACCCTAAACCCTAAACCCTAAACCCTAAACCCTAAACCCTAAACCCTAAACCCTAAACCCTAAACCCTAAACCCTAAACCCTAAACCCTAAACCCTAAACCCTAAACCCTAAACCCTAAACCTTGCCTAAACTCCCAAGCCCTCATCCCAGAGGCTCATTGACTAGGCCCTGGAGTGGGCCCTTGTTCCCTTTTAAGGGGTTTAGGGTTTAGGGGTTTAGGGTTTAGGGTTCAGGGTTTAGGGCTGGACCCAGAGTAGGCCTTTATTCCCTTTTTTGGCGCGTTTAGGTTCCTTGAAATAAGCCCCTTGAAACCAACAAGGAGGGTCTAGTTGGGCTAAGAGCATGCAAGCACCTTGCACCCCCAAGAATCTTATTGTATATTTATAGAGACTATGCGGGGGTATTTTCTCTAAACCCCAAACCCCAAACCCTGAACCCTCAACCCTAGGGCTTCGGTTTTGTCATCTTGGCTTGCCAGCATATCGGCCTCAACCTCCTTGCAGTTTCTTGGACGTAGAGCTCGGATGTTGCCCCCTGGTTCTTAGTAGGGAATGAGGGAGTTAGGGCCCTATAAGGGATTATGTAGGGTACCTCATGCCCTCATGTCATGATTCCCTGCAGGGCCTTTGCAGGCCATAAGGTTAGGGTTTAGTCGTTTAGGGTATAGGGCTTTGAAATTTAGGCCATAGTTACAGACAAGCATAAGTTCGGCACTCCGAGTGCAGCAGTCTCCGTACAGAGAGGGCTTTCATCGAGCGGAGGGTTTCCCGGTCAGGGCTTGACACATTGCGGGAATTTGGTGTTTTTGTCGAGTCTATCGCCCCCTTAGGAATTGTTTCTCCTTTGTTTTTTTTTATAAACCCACGGGAATAATTACATTAATATTGTTTTACGGTTCTAAGCATTTAGGGTTTTGATAAAAAAAGCACTAACATTAATTCTTTATTAAGGTTCTAAGGGCGGCATGGGAGTTGGTTCCAGGACCTGGCAAGGGATGTCAAGAAGAAGCCGGAGAAAGTCAAGGTCGAGGTTCGAAAGGAGTTGTTTAGGGCTTCAAGTTTGTGCTAGGGTTTAGGGTTTAGGGTTTAGGGTTTAGGGTTTTTGGTTTAGGGTTTAGAGTTGCAGCAAGAGGTGACGAAGGAGGCGGCAAGACGCTTGACGTGTGGGAAATGGAACATGTTGGAGAGCTACAGTATCTTCCTAGGTGGAAGAAGTTTCTTTTTAGGTCCTGGGTGGGTTCTTGCGATGCACCTCCCTCGCACCCGTTGTCCCCGGCTCAGTTTGGCACGTGTCCGGTCGCAGGTGGGGAGCCAGATGCAGCAGGAGGGCGCGAGCGTCATGGAAGAAAAGTTGAGCTTAGAAGAGGTGAAGGAGGAAGTGAAGGAAGAGGCTCGCAAGGTGGAACCGGAGACGGCAAGGAGGGTGACGCAAAAGGTCAAGGGGGAGGGCAAGAAGGATGAGGTGAAGGAGGAGGTGAAGGATGAGTTGAGGGAGGATGCGCAGGAAGTGAAGGAAGAGGTGATGGAGGGTGTGAGGCAAGCGAAGACGGAGGTGAAGGAAGAGGTGATGGAGGAGGGCGCTTCAAGCACAACCCAACTTGCTTCCCCCCTGGCGGGAGACGGGATTTCGGCATGGTATAGTGCCACCTTCTTCCCTACTAGCTTAGTAGGTCTGGCGTAGAATGGAATGGTTGGGGCCTGACATCATTTGAACGCTTTAGATCGGTGATGGTGAGGTGATCCATGTGAACAGAGATTAGTCAGAAGTCAACCGTGCCTTGCTCATTGACGATCCGGCTGACCCCTGTCAAAGGAGGCGGTGTCGGAGATCAAGAACGAGGTACTGGCAAAGCAAGAAGTGAAGCATGAGGTCAAGCAGGAGGCTGTCTCCTAAACCCTGATTAAACCCTCAGCTGTACCCTAAGCTGTACCCTAAACCCCAAACCCTCAACCCTAAACCCTATACCCTAAACCCTAAACCCTAAACCCCAAACCCTAAACCCTAAACCCTCAACCCTAAACCCTAACGCCAAACCCTAAACCCTAAACCCTGAACCCTAAACCCTAAACCCTTAACCCTAAACCCTAGACCCTAGACCCTAGACCCTGAACCCAAACCCTATAAACCCTAAACCTGAACCCTAAACCCTAAAGGAGTGTCGGAGTGCCCTCACCTTCGATTACATCGGTCGTCGACACTAGCTTAATGAATTGCGAGGAACACCTGCTCCAAAAAGTAAGGATTTAGGGTTTAGGTTTCAGGTTTTAGGTTTTAGGATTAGGCTCTGTGGTTTACTCCAGTTGAGGCCATGCAAGCCTGACAGAAATCCAAATCGCGAGAGCCAGTCACCCTAAACCCTAAACCTCAAACCCTAAACCCTAAACCCTAAACCCAAAACCCTAAACCCTAAACCCTAAACCCTGCTGCAGGGCGGCGGATGGAAGATCCCGATGCTGCTCGGCTTCACGACATCCTCAGCTCAGGAAACTTGAAATGGGGGGGGGGGGGGGTTTCCGAAATTGAGGGTACCTTGTTATTAGGGGTCCTTACAATTTATATATATATATATATATATTTTTTTTTTCTTTTAAGTTTCTATTATAATTAGAATGACATCCTACAACTTGGGGATCTATATTGGGGAGTCTCCTATTTTCGCAAGCCGCTAAATCGACCATTCTTCAAAGACTGTGGTTATGGGGTTTAGGGCTAACCCTAAACCCTAAATCCTAAACCCTAAACCTTAAACGCTAAACCCTAAACCCTAAACCCTAAACCCTAAACCCTAAACCCTAAACCCTAAACCCTAAACCCTAAACCCTTACCATGTTGCGGTGATGGTTGTAGCAAGGGCAGCGTCCATCCAGGATGGAGCGCATTATAGGGGTTGGAATAAGCACCGTGTAATGGTACTCCCTTTGGGGTTCCTATATAATTCTACTATAATAACCCCGAAAACCCATTGAAACTCTGAAGGCCCCTATACTAGTCACGAGTCAGGATCCCTCCATGCCTTCGCTCTGCGATTCCGGTTTTTCACTCCGGAAGAATCCCGAATCTCCACCTTGCATGGTGTCATGCGTCACGATGTTGCACTGTTTGGCTATTACCACGTGCTCTGCACACTACAGGCATATCCAGCAAGCTCGGCCCTTTCCCCTTTTTGCGCTCAGGACCAGAGTGAAGCGGGAGTGTGTGGAGGAAGCCCAGCACACGTACTGGGTAAAGCAGGAAGCCGAAGAGGATGGGTCGATTCGTCCCAGCAAGAGGCGCCGCATCGGTCACAAGAGGCCGGACATCTCGCCTCCATCGTTTGAGTCGCGGCTGCCAGAGTGGGCCGAGAAATGCCTAGCATTTCAACGTTCTGGCAAGACGTGGCTGCCCACAAAGCCTTGCTGCCCAGCCAGCCCCTTCCTTGGACTGGCAGCGGCACCCTGGGAAGGATGTGAGGAGGAGAGGGTGACGGCCTGCGTACAGCGCCTCGGCAAGGTGCAGTTCTGCGATTTCCGGGACTTCTTCCGCGAGAACCCACACCATGCCCTCTTCAATGATTACGGCAAGGACCCCAGCGGCTCAGGGCGAGTGGAGAAGGTGCACGGCCCCAAGCCTCAGCGCTTGCAGGACCCAGCTGCGAAGCAGCACCGCGCAGCCGAGATGATGAAGATGTGGCCCTGGATGCACGACCTTCCGACGCGGGCTTGGGCCGGCCACGGCTGGCTGGTCGAGGAGGACGGCATGCGCAGGCTCTCGCCCACAGGCGGCGGCTCCGCCATGAAGGGCCTCCAGATCTTCGAGGCCTTCGGCACCGTGCCCGAGGCAAGCCAGGAAGCCCCCGGCGCCTCGGCTCCGACCACCTCCAGGGCCGCCGGCCAGGTCATTACGAAGAGCTTCCGCGGCCTGGAGCGCCAGAGCGGGGTGCAAAACATCAGCTGGCAAAAAACAAAGGGGACATGGGTACTTGGGTGGGGGGAAGCCAGCAAGCGGAAGCAGCTCAACTTCCCCATCTCCAAGCACATGAAGGAGGGCCTCTCTGAGGACGATGCCGTGGCGGCCGCGCTGGAGGAGGCCAAGGCGCACCGCGAGGAGCTGGTGCGCCAGGGCAAGCTGAAGCCCCCGAAGCGGGTCACCGGATCCGCCGTGAGGGGGGTGTTCTTCAAGAAAAGCATGCAGAAGTGGGCGGTGGCCAATTTGACGGACCCGGCTACGAAGAAGAAAGTGCACGGTGGCTATTACAGCACGCTTGCAGAGGCCGAGGCCAAGGCCCGGGAGCTGGCCGAGAAGCTGGGCCTGCACGAGCAGGTGGTGCCGGTGGATCGGCTCTCGGAAGTCCCGCACTTCGAGCCGCTCGGGCCGCAGCCGGGAGTGAAGTGGAGCCGTGGAGAGAAGGCCTGGCATGCACAAATCCAGATGGCTGATCGCAGAAAGCACATGAGGTTCCGGCCCAAGGACTTCTCAAAGAAGGAGGTGGAGAAGGCCTGGAAACAAGCGGTGGCCTGGCGCACGCAGCAAGAGAAGGCGAGAGAGAGGAGGCTGAGCGAGCTCGAAAGCGCTGAAGGCGGAGGAGGGGCGTCCTCCTGACGGGCAAGTTGCCGCACTCTGGGCCGCCACTCGCGCGACAGCTCGAGTGGCACTTTTGAAGCTTGTATCTCTTTCTCACCAAGGATCCCTGCCTTGCATGGTGTTTTTGGTATTTGGGGGTTTACGACATGAAGTGACCCCAAATATAAACCCCAAATAGCAGGATTCCCCTTCAAATAAGGACCCCAAGAAGGTACACCCATTTGTTCAGCAGTCAATCACACTCAACTACCATGCAATCGCACCCCCAAAACAGGGATCCTACTCATGCGGCACGCGCAGACCCTAACCCTAAACCCTAAACCCTAAACCCTGGACCCTGAACCCTAAACCCTAGTTTCATTCTGCAGACAGGAGCCAGAAGCGCCCCTGTGCATGTGGCACTATTGCAGTTGTGCGCCCCAAGGCTCAGCATGACGGTTTAGGGCTTAGGGTTTAGGGTTTGGGGTTTAGGGTTTGGGGTTTAGGGTTTAGGGTTTAGGGTTTAGGGTTTGCTCCCTCAGCGCTCCTAGAAACCTTGGAGGCCTCTCCAGGCTTGCTGAGCTTCTGCGCGCAGGGACTTACAGCGGTGGTGAAAGTCTGAATTGGGCAAGTTGGACCCTAAGCCCTAAACCCTAAACCCTAAACCCTAAACCCTAAACCCTAAACCCTAAACCCTAAACCCTAAACCCTAAACCCTAAACCCTAAACCCTAAACCCTAAACCCTAAACCCTAAACCGTTTCAGGTCTTGGCTCGGAAGGAGGGGGGAGGGTGGGGGAGAGGGTTCCTCTAATAAGCATAAGGAGGTTTCTGCTTGAGGTTTAGGTTGACGGTCGCGCGTAACAACTTTGCATTCTATGCCTGCCATTTTATGCACCCTAAACCCTAAACCCTAAATCCTAAACCCTAAACGCTAAACCCTAAACCCTAAACCCTGCTTTGCATGGCAACATCTGAAGCTTGCAGTTCCTCATTGGCGCCATGTGTTTTGTGTGTCTAGTGGATGTCGTTTCTAAGTTGTCTCTCAAAGCCACCTGCCATGTTTACGGAAATTCATCATTCACGGACGATGATACGTGTGACAACCCTCATCAACCAGGACCGGGAGTAGGCCCTGATTCCCTTTGTTTAGGGTTTCGGTTTCCTTATCAGCCCCTTGAACCCAAAAAAGGGCACCCTGTTTATTCCTAGGTTACTCTTGGTCCCAAATCCCTAAACCCTAAACCCTAAACCCTAAACCCTAAACCCTAAACCCTAAACCCTAAACCCTAAACCCTAAACCCTAAACCCCTGGGTCTAGTAAAGTTTAGCTGCTCATCAAGCTGCCGGGCTGCCTTCGATGTATCCCGGACAAAAACTGGGTTTTGGAGTACTACACTTTAGTACTTTTTTTGGTTCTGGGTTCCGATAATAGCTACTTATACCTAAAAAGTATATACTTGTTTTCCAGGGTCCACTCCAAAGCTAAGAAAAGCACAAGCCGTTCGGTCGGGGGTTAGTTGTGCTAGATTTTAAGGTTTAGGGTTTAGGGTTTAGGGTTGATTTTAGTGATATATAGATATACACACATATATATATATATATATATATATCTCTCTCTCTCTGAGGATCCCAATAAGGTACCCTGAAATTCGGAACCCCCCCCCCCCCCCCCCGCCAAATATACACATGCATATGATGGTTATGGTGCCATGTCCGCAGCAGCTGTCGTGCTCGCGCTGTTCACCGCGGAGGTTGGGGTGGTCGTGGCGAGCGACAAGCACCGAGCAGATGACAGCGTTTGTAACAGCGACTGCCAGATATTCACAGACGCGAGATCTGCCTTCGAGAAGATTTGGCAGCACCACGGCGCCATCATAAGCAGATCTGACATAGACTGCGCAATGCAAGCGCGTGAAGAGTCCGCCCGCACCATTTTCCGTGGCAGCAGCCTATTTGGCGGTGAGATCATGATCCGAGAAGGCTGCGTGGCAGGCGGCTGGCGGGAGCTCTACACCGACGCAGGGGTTGATTTGAAAGTACTTTTTTTCATTTCTAGTAGCCCCTACAGTAATCCTTATATAATCCTTATTAATTTACAAGCCATAAAATATTTTGATTTTTACCTAGTCTAGGACAGGGAGGAGCAATCCTCGTCACTGGACGAGTTCATTTATCACGAGTCGATGATACATCCAGCGCTGGCCTTGTATGAGACGATGCACGGTTCGCCGGCAGCTTTTGCCTTTGTTGCTGGTGGAGGCGAGATGTCACTTGCACGTGAGGCGTTGCGGTGGCCGCACTTGTCTAAGGTTCTGACCTGTGACATTGACAGGACGCTTGTAGACGCCATTCGGCATCACATTCCGAGCATGGCCGGCGCAGCTCACACAGATTTCCGCAGTGAGGTTGTCTTCGAGGATGCTGTGGAAAAGCTGCAGTCCTCACCGGATGCTGCTTTCTCTGTGATCATCAACGACTTGCCAGACCCATTCGAGAACCAAGCTGCGCGCAGCTTCCATTCGCTTAGTTTCTTGCGCATGGCGCGTCGCAAGCTTGCTGGCGGAGGCGTGTTTGTTGCCTCGACAGGCCCGTGCAACCTCGCTTCTCGGGATGAGGTGCTGAATCAGACGTTCGACTACGAAGCTCTTGGGTACGACGTGGACCGCCGGCTCTCTCGTGATCCTGTTGCATCGGAGGCAAACTACTTGATTTTCTACGGCATGCTCCGCGCTGTGTTCAGCCAAGTCATTGTACATCATATCCCCATGGTCTCGTGGCACGGCAGCAACCGAGACATGGTAGCCCAGTGGTACCCTTATGCCCTTTTTGTTGAATCGAGGTTCCCTTTTACAGTAAACAACCATAAGGGTGCCTATGGTGACTGGGCTACCAAGTAAACCTCTAAGCCAAAAGCCCCAAGCCCCAAGCCCTAAACCCTAAACCCTGAACCCTCAACCCTCAACCCTAAACCCTAAACCCTAAACCCTAAACCCTAAACCCTAAACCCAGGAGAGCACATGTACTGCATCTTCCTTGCCACGGATGGCGTCCCTGGTGGGGCGAAGGCAGTTACGCCCACCCTTCCGGCTGAGCTCACATCGAAGCTGCAGTTCCTGGTGACTGGGTTTAGGGTTTAGGGTTTAGGGTTTAGGGTTTAGGGTTTAGGTATTAGGGTTTAGGGTTTAGGGTTTAGGGTTTAGGGTTTAGGGTTTAGGGTTTAGGGTTTAGGGTTTAAGAGAGCCATCCTAGGTGAACAGCAGCGTGCTGCAGTGGACGAGTGCCGTGTCACCCGCTGTCGAGGCGCTCCTGGCCGAAGCGGCGGCGAGAGGAGAGGGGAACCTGGGGGACCAAGCAATTCCCTTTGTAAGGGCTTCTGGGGTTTAGGGTTTAGGGTTTAGGGTTTAGGGTTTAGGGTTTAGGGCTACTGGGACCCAGAGTAGGCCCTTATCACTTTCTTGGGGGGTTTAATAGGTTCCCTTTGGGCCCTTTTACACCAATACGGTGCGCCCTTTTTCATTCCTAGGTTACTCTTGGTCTGGCACATGAAGCCGAAAAGAGTGTATGGTTCATATACCTTAATATTCATTTTCATGGTGCAGGGTAGACCCCCATTTTTCGGGTTCAGTTGGTCCCCTAAACCCTAAACCCTAAACCCTAAACCCTAAACCCTAAACCCTAAACCCTAAACCCTAAACCCTAAACCCTAAACCCTAAACCCTAAACCCCAAAGCATCCCAAGGAACGAGCTCCTCCTCCACAAGAGCCTGGCCACGGACACGTCTCAAGGTGTCGCCGGGCACATGGCCGAGCAGCGCCGGGCGCAAGAAGCCTTGGGCTACAGCAAGGAGGCTCGGGATCCACTTTTAAAGCCCTAAAGCCTGACCTAAACCTTAACCCTAAACCCTAAACCCAAAACCCTAAACCCTAAACCCTAAACCCTAAACCCTATAAACCCTAAAACATCCCTGTAACGCAAAATCTAAAAATCCCTGGAACCCTAAACCCTAAACATTCCCTCTAACCCTAAACCCTGAACAAGTCCCTATACCCCTAGCCCCGAAAACAGATTCTATACCCCTTGACCCCAAGAACACCGATATCTCTAAACCCTAAACCCTATAACCCTATAACCCTAAAGCCTAAACCCTACGCCCTAAATCCCAAAGGCGTGGGATCTGAACCATCGCGTGCCGGTGGACGACAAAGCTTGGATCGAGCTCAGTCCGGGTGAACGGCGGGCAGCCAGTGATCTGGGGTACACCCAGGCGTCGTGGGACGCTGAGGACGACTGATAATTGGGGGTTTAGGGTTTAGGGTTTAGGGTTTAGGGTGTGCTAGTGCGCAAGCGCGTGTAGTGGCTGTCGCGTGTCGTTCTAGGTCTCACGCCGCAAGAACTGGCATGATACCTGCACGTGGATGGAGGGCATGAGGCTTCAGAAATCAGATGATGACGCACGTGTGAAATTCATCAACATCGTAAATGTTTCCTTCGTACTTCGCGCTATTAGTTTAAGGTTCAGAAGTACACATCCCGTACACTGTAGGCACCCCTAAACCCGTACACCCGTAAACCCGTAAACCCTAAACCCTAAACCCCAAGCCCTAAACCCTAAACCCTAAACCCTAAACCCTAAACCCTAAACCCTAAACCCCGGTGAGCTCTCCCTAAACCCTAACCCCGAGAATTCTTTGAGGCCTTATAAAGGCCTTGCTTCGAGCTGAGGCTTCTGCGTGTAGGGAGTTGCATCAGTGGTGACACTCTGACTTCTGCAAAAAATGGCCGAGGGGGGAAGGTGAGGCTTCTAGATTAGGGTTGAGGGTTTAGGGTTTAGGGTTTAGGGTTTAGGGTTTAGGGTTTAGGGTTTAGGGTTTAGGGTTTAGGGTCAGGGTTTACATGTAACAAGTCAAAGGCGAGAAGCAGCATAACCCCCTAAAACCTTAAACCAGCACAACCCCTAAAACCTCAAACCTTGAAGACAGCCCTCGGCCAAAAATCGCCTAGCCCCTGGACTCTAAACCCGAAATGGCGGTTTTGGCAAGGTGTGAAGGGGGGTGTCACGTGAGGCCCCGCACCCGAAACCATCCCACGCCCAACTGGAAGCCTTTCGAACGCGCCAGACCCGGGGTCACATGCAAGTGGGCTTGTAGGAAGAACACGGTCCCTAAACCCTAAACCCTATATACCCTAAACCCTAAACCCTAAACCGCCTTGAAGCAAGGGAGACCATTCACCAAGAGTTCCGTTCATGCCCAGATGGGTTTAGGGTTTAGGGTTTAGGGTTTAGGGTTTAGGGTTTAGGGTTTAGGGTTTAGGGTTTAGGGTTTAGGGTTTAGGGTTTAGGTGTTGCTTTGAGTTACCCTCAAAGGCATAAAGAAGGGACCCTTACAAGGGGCCTTAGGGGCAGTATGGGGTAATGCAGGGGGCTACTTAGGTATGTAGGGACTATAACAGGTATATGGGGTTAACAGGGAAGATCAAGGGTCCCTTCTAGGGGTCCCTCCTTTTACCCCTAAATACCCGAGACCCTCAACCCTTAACCCTTTTGACCCCCAAATCGTTGCTGCTCTTTCGCACCCCCCCCCCCCCCCCCGCCCCCAGTGACCTTACATTCTTGCAGCCCAACATCCCATAAGCCTCATCAACAAAGACCCTCAATAGCTAAAACCCCCTACTCCTGGACCCACAAGAATGCCTATAAATTCTGAACCCCAAGCCCTAAAGCCCTGAACCCTCAACCCTTAAGCCCTAAAACCCTTAAATCCTAGAAGCGTTAAAGCCCTGCACACCATAAACCTGAAAGCACCAAAACTGTAAACCCCCTAAGGCTCTGTACCCCTACAGCCCAAAGCCCTAAACCCTAAACCCCAAACCCTAGCCCTAAACCCTAAACCCTAAACCCTAGCCCTAAACCCTTAACCCCTAAACCCTAAACTCGAAACTGTGCAGGTGACCAAAGAGACCCAGGCAACGACCGCGGCGCCAGAGCCGGAGGCACCGAAGCCACCAGCGCCGGAGCCGCCGGCGCCCTCGCCGACGCTGGGCAGCACGAAGGGGGTTTAGGGTTTAGGGTTTAGGATTTAGGGTTTAGGGCTTAGCGTTCAGCATCTCCAGATCGAGCAGTTTTATGGTAAAGTTATATTCGCGGCGCTGATATATCACCCACCCACCCAGAGAATCCCATAACAATGAGAAAACTAAAAGCGGCCAAAGTCTGAAAATAACGCGGGGCCAACTTCTGAAGATGCGACGACCAACTTCTGAAAATGCAGCGGCCAAATTCTGAAAATGAAGCGGCCAAAGTTCTAAAACTAAAGCCGCCAAATTCTGAAAATAAAGCGGCCAACATCCGAAAATAAAGCGGCCAAATTCTGAACATGAAGCGGCCAAATTCTGAAAATCAAGCGAACAAATTCTGAAGCTCAACTAGCCTTTGGCCTGGTTTTGGCAAATTCTGAGAATGAAGCGTCTGAAAATATAACTGCAAGTAAAAACAAATGCGGCCAAATTCTGGAAAAAAGCGGCCTTATTCTCAAAATTCAATTCAGGTTTAAGTATATTTGGTAGAGAGGGTTTAGGGTTTGGGGTTTGGGGCTTAGCGGGTTTAGGGTTCAGGGGGTTCAAGCGGGCTTGGGAGGCTTAGAGCTATTCGGATTTAAGGGGTTTAGGCTCTAAAGGGGTTTAGTCTTTAGGGATCTAGGGTTGAGGGCTTCAGGTTGGGTTTAGGGTTTAGGGTTTAGGGTTTAGGGTTTAGGGTTTAGGGTTTAGGGTTTAGGGTTTAGGGTTTAGGGTTTAGGGTTTAGGGTTTAGGGTTTAGGGTTTAGGGTTTAGGGTTTTAGTGTTTAGGGTTTAGGGTTTAGGGTTTAGGGTTTAGGGTTTAGGGTTTAGGGTTTAGGGTTTAGGGTTAGGGGGGGGGGGGGGGGTTTGGAGTTGAGGGTTTACGTGAGGCTTGGAGGTTTGGAGTTGAGGGTTTAGGGTTCGGGGTTTAGGGTTGAGGGATGTAGGCCCTGAACCCCTAAAACCCGAAACGCTAAACTGCCCTAAATAGCCCTGAGACCTATACCCTAAACCCTAAACCCTGAACCTCTCCTGTTTGAATCCTGGGACAAAACCCTAACAACCCTCAAAAAGCGAAAGCGGCCCCTAATCTCTAAACACCGTAAATAACAAGCCTGAGAACCTTAAAAAGAAACAGCGGACCCTGGACAACCTTCAAACAAAGCCTTGAAACAAACACTAGAAACCCTACACCCTAAACCCTAGACCCTAGACCCTAGACCCCAAACCCTAAACCTTAAACCTTAAACCCTAAACCCTAAACCCTAAACCCTAAACCCTAAACCCTAAACCCTAAACCCTAAACCCTAAACCCTAAACCCTAAACCCTAAACCCTAAACCCTAAACTCAACTCCCCTGCTTCGAGGCCAACTACGACTCCCAACCCCAAGCTTGAGAAGGCCGCTGTCCGGGCTTCTTAAAAATCAGCTTATGAGTTTGTTGGGGGGGGGGGGGGGGCGGGCGGGGGTCAGGGGGTCTGACAAAGGGGGTGTAGGGGTTTGATATAGGGGGTTTAGGGTTTAGGGTAGTTAACGCACCTCGACTTGATGGATGTGTAGACCGTGTAGGGCTTCCTAGTTTGCATGTGTCTTTACGCAATGTGGATGAGCTCGAGGGCTCTAGGGGGGGGGCTATGACGATTCAAGCCTACGGTGTAGTTTTTTAAATAAGTGGAGGGAGGCCAGGACCCCGGACCATGGAGGTAGTATAAAAGTGCTGATTTGAACCCACCCCTCCACCGTCTCTGCCGGTGGGGGGTGGAGGGGTGGAGGGGTGGAGGGGTGGAGGGGTGGAGGGGTGGAGGGGTGGAGGGGTGGAGGGGTGAGGGGATGAGGGGGGAGGGGTGGAGGGGTGAGGGGTGGAGGGGTGGAGGGGTGGAGGTGGGAGGGGTGGAGGGTGTGGAGGGGTGGAGGGGTGGAGGGGTGGAGGGGTGGAGGGGTGGAGGGGGGGGTGGAGGGGTGGAGGGGTGGAGGGGTGGGGGGGGGTGGAGGGGGCTTGGGCTAGCGGTCCCGGGGTCTCAGGGGTTTGGAGCTTTCAGGGTTTCAGGGGCGTAGAGTTTAGGGATTAGGGTTTAGGGGTCTAGGCTTAGGCGTTTTAGAGTTCGGGGTTTTAGGCTTCAGGGCTTCGGGTCTTAGGGTTCACTGTGCATGTAGGGTTCAACCCTAAACCCTAAACCCTAAACCCTAAACCCTAAACTCTAAACTCTAACCCCTGAACCCTGAAGCCTAAACCCTAAACTTACAGGGCGCTGGTTGGCGGAGCTGATAGAGTTCAGGTTTTGGCCTGCAGAACACCCTTGTTTCTCCAGGAGGGCTTGTTGTCTCCTGATCCTAAACCCTAAACTCCTAACCCTAAGTCCCTAAAGCTACCGTTTCTTAGTAGGAAGGAGGAAATGAGCTACGTTATAGCCCGGTATATATTTACCTTTTAAGGGATTGTCAATATGGGGTACCTAATTCCCTCATTCCCTACTAAGAACCTGAAAGTAGCTGCTAAGCCCTAAACCTCAAACCCTAAACCTTATACCCTAAACTCTACGCTCTAAACCCTAAACCCTAACCCCTAAACCCTAAACCCTACATCTACTAAGAACCCGCAAATAAACGCTTGACCTGCTGAGTTTCACGCGCAGGACTCAGGGTGAAGGGCGGAGGGGTTGGAAGGTGGGGTCTGGAATATTGTCTGGGTTCGAATCTACTTTCTGGTTTAGGGTTTAGGGTTTAGGGTTTAGGGTTTAGGGTTAGGGCTTTGAATGCTGGATCTTTCGGTGTTTCGCTGGCTCTTTTGCGGTTGCCTTCGAGCTCGGGGTGGAAAGGTGTTGCCGGCCGGCGCCGCTACCGTGATGGAGAAGTCAAGCGAACGCCTCATGGGACAGCGAGGAAGGGCTTAGGAGATTTAGGCGTAAGGGTTTAGGCTTGAGGGTTTAGGGTTTAGGTTTAGGGTTTGGGTCTTTAGGATTTCGTGCTTAGGTGGGGGGGGGGGGGGGTTCTTAGGTTGCACCGAGTGAGCTCGCTGATTTATGGCTGTACCCCGAAACCCTGAGCCCCGTGTTTCTTGTGGATAATGTATGGTAGCCTCGGTAGGCCCTTGGGACATGTTGTTTTTTCATTGATTGGGTTTAAGAGGTGGATATTCAGGAATAAATTTCAGAGGGTTTAAGGGCTATCCTAGTAGCTCATGACTTCAGAAACCCTAAACCCAAGACCAGCTCGACCCTCAGCCCCGATTGGGAGGTAAATCTTAAACCCTAAACCAGAATCCTAAACCCTAAACCCAAAACCCAGAATCCTAGACCTTAACGCCTTGCGTGGTATAGCATCGGGCTCTGAGGGGGTTATAGGCTCAGGTCCAAGGCTTTCTTACATAGGACTTTTCGTTTCATGACAGCTTTGTAGGGCTTCCTTCGAGACGGACCCCTACACCCTAAACCCTAAACCCTAAACCCTAAACCCTAAACCCTAAACCCTAAACCCTAAGAGGCTTTGCAGGTTCAGAGGGTTGAAGCGTTACTGGGTTTCGGGCCAGGGAGTACGCTTCATAAGTTGTGTAGGGGTATGCTTTGGCATATACGATGTTAGGGTTGCGGGTTTGGGGGTTTGGGATTCGGGGTTCCTAAAACCCTAGACCCCAAACCCGAATCGGTTTCGGAGTTATCTTCCCTGTTTGCATGTGATGCTGAACAGCCCTTCTTGTAAGGGTTTTCCGAACATTCCTAACTAAGCTCTAAGCCCTGCAAGCCCTAAACCCTGGAAGCCCTGATCTCTAAACCCTGGACACCCTACACCCCCAACCCTGGGCGCGCAAGAAGCACAACAAAATCGTCGGTGTGAAGAAGCAGCCGCGGTTTAGGGTTTAGGGTTTGGGGTTCAGGGTTCAGGGTTCAGGGTTTAGGGTTTAGGGTTTGTAAACAAGCTGTTGTGGCGCGCCACCACAAAAGACCTGGAATAGGGTTTGGGGTTTACAGGGTTGGGGTTTGGGGTTGGGGGTTTGGCGTTTGTAGAACCGCCACAAAACCACGAAGTGATCCTGCAGACTCGAAGCCCTAACCCCGGAATTCTAAGTTCTGACCCCTAAACCCTAAACCCCAAACCCCAAACCCCAAACCCCAAACCCCTAACCCCAAACCCCAAACCCCAAACCCTAAACCCTAAACCCCAAGCCCCAGACCCTAAACCCCAAGCCCCAAACCCTAAACCCTAAACCTCAGCCCCCAAAATCCCAAGCCCCCTCTACCTCACCCCGACCCGAGATCGGCGCTTGCAGACTGCGCCAGCGGCTGCTCAGCGGGAGGTGGGGGTTTAGGGTTTAATTAGGGCTCGCCCTAAACCCTAAACCCCTAAACCCCTAAACCCCTAAACCCCTAAACCCCTAAACCCCTAAACCCCTAAACCCCTAAACCCCTAAACCCCTAAACCCCTAAACCCCTTAAACCCCTTAAACCCCTTAAACCCCTAAACCCCTAAACCCCTGAACCCGAAACCCTGGTGTTTAGGGTTCAGGGCTCAGGGATTGGGAGGGGGGGCGTTTAGGGGTTTGGGAGGGGGAGCATGGAATTTGGGGGGTTGCAGCGTTTAGGGCTTATAGGTTTAGGGTTTCGGGTTTAGGGTTTAGGGTTACGGGTTTAGGGTCAGGGGGTTGCGATTTAAGGTTTCTGGCTCTTGGGTTTATGGAATATCTATAAGGCTTGTACGAACTTTGGGGTTTCCAAGAAAGAGCACCCAAAAGGCTACCCGAACCTAACGGCTGCACAAGGCCTTGCTATACCCCATAATTGCCCTAAACCCTAAACCCTATATAATCTGCCTAAACCCTAAACCCTAAACCCGAAACCCTCTAAGTTCCCTAAGCCTAAGCCCTGAGGGCTCATATGGGTCCTTTTGACGCTAAACCCTAAACCCTAAACCCCAAACCCCAAACCCTAAACCCTAAACCCTAAACCCTAAACCCTAAACCCTAAACCCTAAACCCTAAACCCTAAACCCTAAACCCTAAACCCCAAACCCCAAACCCTAAACCCTAAACCCTAAACCCTAAACCCTAAACCCTAAACCCTAAACCCTAAACCCTAAACCCTAAACCCTAAACCCTAAACCCTAAACCCTAAACCCTAAACCCTAAACCCTAAACCCTGCCTGCAAGCAAGTCCAGGCTTCAGCCGGTCCTTGCGCGTTTGGGAACTAAAAACCCCTAAACCCTAAACCCTAAACCCTAGTACCCCAAACCTCCACCCCTCTTAGGAAACACTAAGCCCTGAACCCTAAAGACTGTTGGGCTTTGTGGCGTAGGAGTTAGGAGTCTGGGCTTTGGGGTTATAGATTAGGAGCTTGTGTTTAGGGTTTAGGGGCTTCGGGTTTAGGGTTTCGAGGAAGCTCGATCCAAAACCTAAAGCCACCAAACCCTGATTTGCTGAGGGTACGTGCTGTGGTGCGGCACGGGGTTGAGGCAGGCAGGCCTCTTCTGGCTGTTTCTCTGAATGAGGGAATGAGGTACCCGCTATGAGCCCTTAAAGGGCATACGTAGGGCCCTGAGTCCCTCATTTTCTACGAAGAACCAGGCAGGGGGTCTTAGCTTGTTCGAGTGTAGATACGGGGTGCTACGGGGTCGTTGTATGGTTCACGCACCCAAGGGGCGGTTTGCCCACACCCAAGCCGTCCAGCATGGGTTCGGGGCAAAACGAGCTGCATTCTGCAACGCGGTTCCAGAATGCATGGATGAGTGCCTGCGACTGCCGCAGCATTTGACTATGAATCACGCGGGGCACGTGCCCCCATGAACTCAATCGCAGTAGCATCGACCTCGGCGGCTTCTTGACCGAAGCCGAGTGGGCGAGACTCGAAGCAGCCAACTGGTACGCAGAGCGTTCTTCCGCCAAACCTAAATCTACATAGTATAGGGGTCCCTTGTGGTCCCTATATAAATATACTCTAATCACCCCGCCCGAATCCTATTATTCTAACTATTCAGGGCCCATATAACCTCGAGCTGCAGCAGCAAGGATGATCACCCAGAGGCCGCAATACGCCTCAGCTAAGGCTAAGGAAACCCTAAACCCTACACCCGCATCCTCATCTCTAAGAAGTTACCTACTCCACAGCGCACAGCAAAGAGTCTTGGGGTTTCGCTACAGAGGGAGTCTAGGGTTCAGGGTTGAGAGTCTTTTTGTTTTTGGGGGGGTTTAGGAGATTAGGGCTTGGGGTTCAGGAGTACATTAGGATGTAGACTGAACCCGAAAGCCCCTCCCACCTTTCCAAAAGAGTCCCCCAATCTGTGAAGCTAATCCCTCAACCCTAAATCCTAAACCCGAAACCCTAAACCCTAAACCCTACAACCTAAACCCTAAACCCTAAACCCTAAACCCTTAAACTAGGGGAAGAGCAGGACATCGGGCCGTGGTATGGCTCGATGGGAGCCTTTTGTGGGCGGTGGGGCGATGACAAGTACGTCCAGGGCGAGTGGGCCGAGCCGCCACAGTTTTGGGTTTAGAGTTTTAGGTTTTTAGGGGGCAGGGTTTAGGGTTTAGGGTTTAGGGTTTAGGGTTTAGGGTTTAGGGTTTAGGGTTTAGGGTTTAGGGTTTAGGGCTACCCGTTTAGGGCTACCCTAAACCCTAAACCCCCAAACTTTCCGAAAAGCATCAACCTCAAGTCCTGCAACCCCTAAACTCCCTGAAAGCCCGAAGCCGCAGCCCGGAACCCCCACGTGCTCCTTCGACCTGAACCCTAAACCCCAAACCCCAAACCCCAAACCCTAAACCCTAAACCCTAAACCCTAAACCCTAAACCCTAAACCCTGAACCCTTTGAGGGCCTGAACCCTCGGGCCCTAAAGCCGAAACCCTAGAGCCAGTTTCTAGTTCCCCAAAAGAAATGTCCGACTAAGTCTTGGGACTGAAGGCTATAACTCGGGTTTCGGGTTTAAGGTTCGAACTTGCCCCTTAAAACCTAGACCCGTTTTCAGGGTTAGCGTTCAGGAAGCCCTAAACCCTAAACCCTAAACCCTAAACCCTAAACCCTAAACCCTAAACCCTAAACCCTAAACCCTAAAAACCCTGAACCCTGAACCCTAAACCCTAAACCCTAAACCTTATTTTCCGAGGGTTTAGACCAGGGTGCCCAACCCTCAACCTGAAAGCCCGAACCGGCTCTCCGCCGCTTTCCCTAGGCTTTAGTTTCGGGTTTAGGGTTTAGGGTTTAGGGTTTACGG